>PVKM010010231.1:0-35292 GCA_004027735.1 Carollia perspicillata
CATATACATGAATATATAAATCTAAAATACTTGAACAAAAATTAATGAAGAAGGAGAAATAAGCACCTAGAATAGAAGAGTGATAGGTGACTAAAATGAAAACCCAAGTAGAACCGCCAGTGACCTTGGGTTCTCATAAGAACTGGGACACATCCTACTTCATAGGAGGAAAGTAGGGGTCTTCAAATAAAGATGGAATTACCAACTTTGTAGTAGAAAGTGGTGATAGTTTATCTCTGTTAATGTCCTTTTTTCTCATTGAGCTCTGAGGTGGCATTGAAGTGAGGTTGGGGATGGAACATACAGGTATGAGGACAGAAAACAGGACTCAAACATTTTAGTTAGTAAAACTTACTATGGAAGCATGGAAAGCTGTATCAGCTTTCTTGCTTTATAAGACATTACACAAATGCACACATTTAAAGCAATATACATTTTCCCCTTAGATCATAAATTTATTATTTCCTGAGATTATTATCTCATTTGGAAAAGTCACCATATGTTCGCTCTTCAAGATTCACATTGGTTTTCTTATTTATTGAGTTTATCGGGGTGACATTGGTTTACAAAATCGTACAGGTTTCAAGCGTACAATGCAACAAAACCTCATCTCTGCACACTGCAATGGGCACCCATTGCCCAAGCAAAATCTCTTTCTGTCCCCATCTCCCCGCTTTTGCCCACCTCCACCTAACCCCATCTCCCTTTTCTTCTGTCTAATACACTGTTGTCTGTGTCTGTATGTTCAATATATACTTTTTGCTTAATCTCTTCACTTTTCTCATCCTGCCCTTCAAACCCTCTCCCCACTGAGAGCTGTCAGCCTGTTCCATGTATGTATCCACACTTCTGTTACTATTTGGTTCACCAGTTTATTTCATTCATCAGATTCCACATTTAAGATCATATATTTTGAAGGAATATACACACCCCTATGTTCATGGCAGCGTTATTTACAATAGCCTAGATCTGAAAACAACATCTGCTTATTATCTCATATGACTCTAGCAAATGAAGGGTGTTGCCACAACTTAGCCTGTCTGTCTCCTCAGAGTTTCACAAGGCCGCAGTCATGGAGCTGCCTGGGGTGCAGACTCATCCGAGGCTTCAGATCCTCTTCCAAGCTCACATGGGCAGAATTCATTCATTTGTTTTCAGCTGTAGAATTCCTGACAGCTTGTTTGTGCAAGGTGTAAAGTAGGCCATGCCTGCTTTTAAAGGTTATCCAACTGTCTAAGAAAGTATAAAACTCTTATTTTTTGGTTCTGTAAGTAAAGTCTCTGTAACCACAACACTCACTCAGTTTTATTGACTCAGTTACTAGTTTTTGTGCACACTGAATTCCATGGTCCATTACTACAACTACTTTTTAAAATCAATATTCTCAATTCCCATGACCTGTTCTCTTTATCATTCTTGTTTGTGGCCACCCATAGTTAAACCAACTGACAGCTAATACCTATATGAATGACTCTGGCCCTTGATTTATATAAGTTATACATCAAATGACTTAATCATACATTAAGAGTGCCAAGTTGAATGATTTGTAAATAAATTTTATGTCCCATAGCCACACTCATTTTTTACTTTTATGTAATAAATATATGTATGCTTTCATACTATAGTGGCTAAGATGAGTAGTTGCGACAGAAACTGTATTTCTTACAAGACTGAAATATTTGCTCTGTGGCCTGTTAAAGAAAACGTAGGTCCTCCTTTGGTCTAAGTAAATACAGAAATTGTAATAGAGAAGGAACTGCAGTTGGTTAATTAAAAGGAAAGGAGATATGAGTGAAGACTCGGGTTTCAAGTTGTTATCTCGGAGACTGGTGTGGATTTGGAGTCCAGGGGATGAAAAGAAAATGGAGAATTGTGGAGACCAGGTTATTGACTGGTCATTGAACTTACTGAGAATGAAGATAGGAGGAAGATTGAGCAATAAACTGTGAAACAACAACCCTGGTTTACAAGGAATGTCAGGGAGACTGGCTGAACGACAGGGGATGCAGAGAAGACCATAGATTTCAAGGCGAAAGTTTCAATAGGGTATCATTGGGATGTATGCACATAGGCCTCTTGGTTTTGCTTTGTCTTTTCTTCCCTACAGACAAGGATAGAAGCAGGCTGAAAAAACAATAACATGGTAAATAAATGATATGTCCCTGAGTTAAGACAAGCCTGACAAAAAAAAAAATTAAAAACAAACAAAAAGGCAAAACCAGAGACAGTAAAAGATCAGTGATTGCCATGAGTTAGGAGGGGAGAGATAGGGGATCAGGTGGGGCACAGAGGGTGTTTAGGGCAGTGAAACTATTCTGCAGGGGACTGTGACGATGAATATGTCATTACACACTTGTCCAAACTTGTATGTACAGTACCATGAGAGGGCCCTAACATAAACTACAAACTTTGGGTGACAATAATGTATGAATGAAGTATGTCCATTGTAAACTTTTGTACCATTTGTTCGGGGATGTTAGTAATGACAGAGGCTGAGCATGAGTGATGGCCTCGTGCACATACGAAATCTCTGTACTTTGCATTCATTTTTGCTGTGAATCTAAAACTTCTCTAGAAAATAAAGTATATTTAAAACTAACAAACGAACAGGTCTCTGCTTGAGAAACCTGCAAAGCAAATGTCCATGGAGACAGCTAGATTTCAGTTAAAGTCGTGTAAGTGATTGGAATGTTCTGGGAAGAAATTTTCCTGTAATAGCATCTGTTGATCGTACGGTTGGAGCTATTGAGAGGACAGTGGAAAGTTTTAAGTGGGCAGTAGATTGAGTCAGGTTAATATACTGACCGTTATAGGGAGGGGAAACCAAGTAAAACTAGATGATCACTTTTGCTTACACTCCTGAGAGCCTTAGAGGTAAGCAGAGATACAAAGAGTGATGGAATTGGTCCCAATGACGTGATATGTATTTGGAGATTTCTGTGCTTGACTGTTTTTACTGAAATTTCACAGGTATATTTTAATATTGTAAGTAGCTCTAAAATATGAAACAGTTGGCCCTGGCTTGTATGGGTCAGTAGATTAAGCACTGGCCTGTGAAGCCAAGGGTCACTGGTTTGATTTCTGGGCAGGGCACCTGCCTGGATTGCAGACCAGGTCCCTGTTTGGGGGCATTCGAGTGGCAGCCAATCAATGTTTCTTTCCCTCTTATTTTTCCTCCCTTTTCCCTCTCTGAAGATAAATAAATAAAATCTTTAAATGAAAAAAGTTGAAACACTTGTTTATAGATCTTCTGTTCTCTTATATTGAAACCAAAAAAGATATCAGCCTTGTGCTGCCTGTCACCTACCAAAACCAGTAAGCAGAAACAGGGACTGAATTTTTATAGATGCTTATTCAGATGGCCGGTAATCTGAGGAGATGGGGGTTAGCATACTTACAAAACTGTCTTACATTTTCTTTCCAGGACAGCCTTTTTTATAACAGGGAATAAGCAAGGTACAGTGAGGGGTTGTGAAATTCAGGGAAAATTAGGTAGAAGAAACTTCCACATTCCCATCCTGGGCAGTTAGCTGTTCCCAGGGGTGGGTGGTCTTCTCTCTATCCCTGGAACACAATGGCCCAGATACCCTCACTTGCCCCCAGATGGGGATCTCTAGTGCTTCCCCGGGAACCACTATCTTGGCTGTCTATCCCAGGAGCCAGAATGGGCCTTATCTGTAGTTTCTGAAACAATAACTTTAACATATGCACTACTTACTAGGTTTATAACAATTTAAACTAAAATTTTCCAACTCTTGAGTCCCTATCAATATCATTAAAATCTTTATTTTGTTAAGTATTTTATTTCTGAATCCAGAGATCCCCAAAGAAAATAGCTAGTTAATATTAATATGTATACATTTTTATAAAGATAAGTTTACTTGCAACTCTATGTCATGCAGAAGCACAGTAGAATATCACCTAGCTTTATAAATTTAGCAGAGGAAAAAATCTAAACTAAATAACTTCAAATTACCCCTCTAACATTTAGTGAGTAAAGTTCAAAACCCTCAATTTTCCCCATCTTTACAGTGGGAATAGTAAAGCCACCTCACTGTGGTATTGCTTTAATGAAATAATGTGTCTGAAATAGCTGCGGAATTATAATGCATTGTAAGAACACTTAGTGACAGTAATTTTAACTGTCATTCAGTGCTCTGTCGGGAAATACTTTACAACGGACAAAATCTGCTTCATTTCATCCATGAAATGCAGGTTCAAATCTTTTAAGGTTAAGTTTCTACTGCTTCTGGATCAATACTTTCAAAGCCACAACAGTTCAGCTCACAACTTTTCCTTGACTTTGACGTAGGCTGTGGTTCACTCACCACGCACTGCAGCAAAACGTGCCTATGTTTCCTTATAAGGAACCTAGCTTAAAAAGCATAAACTATTCATAGGAGATACTTCACTTTTTCAGAAAATCATTTTCCACATTTAGTCAGTGAGAATTTTACTTAAATATTTCTGTTTAGGTAAGAAATAATCAGTAATCTATTACTCCTCTCAATATCTGAGCCTCATCACCAGTGTCATGACCATTGTCACCATCATTTATGGAGCATCTGATGACCTGCTAGACTATGTATAATGCATTATGGAGATGCAGTTCTCACCCTATAGCAAAAGGAACATAAGAGGGTGGTTAAATTATCCAAATCTTATTATATACGAAATAGACAGGTCTTTGAGAAAAAAGTGAGAGATGATTTTTCTTTTTTCGAACGTTTAGGTAATTTTTCAACAATCACTTTTTGTACATGTGATTTTATAAATACTTCACTGGTGTTGACAGTGTTTCCAAGGTTCCACCTCTCTCCCACCAGAGGAAAAGTCCAGCCTTGTCCTCAGCAAGACCAAAATGAAAACTAGTGCCCAGAGTGTCTGCTTCATATTAAAGCTCAGCCCTTGGGAGCCCACACCCTCTGCTGTGGCCCCTGGTAGCTGCTAGACCCACAGGGCTTTATGCTCCCAAGTGGAAGAGCATGTAAAAGAATGGGGCAAGCGCAGGTCATGAGCAAGAGCATGAGAGAGTTTCTTTGTTCCCATGGGATTATATTAGGTTGAGCTTGGGATGGACCAGGTGCTTTTGCAGAGGAGCCAATCAACTTCTCAAGGTTTCCTGGATTTTTTGATAGGGTTACACCCCCTAGTTAGGGTGATAAGACTGTGGTCGAGCACCTCCCCCTGCACATCCCAACAATCCAGTACTGGAGAGGGCAGGACAGGAGTGTTCATCCCCTTGGTGGAGATGTTCTGTGACCCCCTGGACTGTGAAGCTGCAGCTTCCTGATGGAGCAACAGGCTTATGCTCCTCAGTTTATTAAACTCAATGTCTAATTCTTGTTGACCCCCCTTTTATTAATAACTAGTAGTTAATTAAAAGATTAATAAATTAATTAATTAATTACTAGTTTATTTATTGGGACACAGGTTCATTCACTCTTGCTGAGTCTGATTTGTGGGATTGAGAGAGAAAAAATAGAGGGAAAAAAAAACAAGAATAAAGTTTTATACTCCAGAACCATAGCCTCCCCACAACCATAATACCCTGTGACTCAGCAATTCTCTCTTTTTCTTTATGCTTATGCAGAAAAATTTTTAGGAAGGATATCTTTCCTGGTGCATGGATTTTCTCAGCATGATTTATAGTAAAGGGGCAAAGTAACGGAATGAATCAATAACAACAGATGGATAACAATTCATCAAACAAATCCAGGGCATTAATAATCTCTTCTGATTTCAAATCTTCTCTGATACTGACTTCTGCAGCATACTTTGTCACATTTAGAATATTTCTCTCTAATCTCAGTTTTACAGTTTACCATTAACGTGTCAAATAATTAGCAGAGATATGCTGACTTAATACACTTTCATTTGATTTATGATGAACTGATTTTGGTGTTGATTATTCTCTTATAATTTACCTGTTGAATGTTTATTGGCGAAATGTCAGTGCCTCTCTTTCTTAAATGAACTTAATTATTGCCAAAAAGAACATTAAATCTGACCGCTTTATAGGCAGATCAATACGACTGACAGTGAAATAAATATTTCTCATTACTTCAAATTGTTGTGCAACATACAGGCCGCCACATTAAAGAGAAATGACCATGATTATCAGCTAGTATATCAGGCGTGGGTGTTTCTTTCCCAGTTGCCTGCATCTGCTCCTTTGTGAGACGCCTTTTTTAGGATCGAAAAATGATAAAGCACATAGGTATTCAAGACCACATACAGAACTCACCAGAGCTGTTTATTGTAGGCAGAGATGAGATTTTTTTTTAAATGGCAGCAGAGGTTTTTTAGGAACATGTAAAAACATTATTTTATTTACAAGGGTGAATGAGAATTGCATTAACCAGCCATGGTATTTTCTGGGTCAATTTCTTGTCACTTTAAATTCATCACTTCGGAGATTCAAACCAAAACACAGAGATTTCAGTGGTTTTCATTCACAGTGCTATCATTCAAAGGTGCTAAATCAGACGTAAAAAACTTTCATACAGCTTTCTGGACATCACATGGTTCTTTCGAAGACACTAGTTTGGATGATTTAGATTGCCTGTTAGGAAATAATAGAGAGAGATACTGGTAATAATTCTTTGGCTGCAATGAAAATATTGTGTATGAAAGGAAAAGTGCTTTGTGAAAAGTATGCTTGGGTTTTTATCATTTAAGAAGCATCTGAAAAGAGGCCAGCAATTTTGAAGATACTGAAATAAAGATACTATATTTTAATCCTGGCATCGCACATCCTACTGAATCAGGTTTATTCAATCCTATGATGACTACTTCACTTACTAAAACTTTTATATTAGGACAGGAGGAATTTTATTGTGTAGCTTCATAAAAAACATTAAAAAAGATCATTATTACATGTTGCAATTATTCCCATATCTACAGAAAATGGTAGGAAATCAGTACCAATCCATTAAATGATTTCAGAATATAGTAAGAATTTCTGGATGCTAGCTAAGCTATTTGGAATATAACTGAATAAGAAAAGGGTAATTAATATACTCAGTATGAGTGGAACATCCCATATGAATTCCAGATTAGTCACATGTCTTCACATTTTTATATTTTAAGTCTATGTTCAAGTGTATGGTATTCAAATTTTTGGTGCCACTACTCATATTTGGATGCATTATTAAATGTCTTGACCATTCCCATTCTATTTAGGTGGGCTTTCATAATTCTGAAACTTATTTCCCATAAATTCTTTGCTGCATGAGCATTACACAGATTTCATGGTGTATTGTGAAGAGTAGTATTCATTCATTCACACTTTCAGTAAATGTGTTACTAAGGGAAAGGCATTGTATCAGACACTGGGGATGCAACAGCCCCTGAGCTGATCTAGGCCCAGCTTCTAGAGAGAACAGATGTATGAGTGGAGGGTAATTCTATTTGCAACCATTGATGTCTTCATACATTTGTGTTTTGTAAGAGATAACCATTGAGCAAGTCCACACATTGACGTGTGAATAGTTCCCTTTACTGATTTTTAGATATCTTTTTATTTGCATATTGTCTAGCATTCCACCTGTAATGTAAGCTGTTTGTAGGCAGGAATTTTGTAGTTTTCTTATTCACTTTTATTTCCACTGGGCAGAGCATAGATTGTAACAGATATATGTTGAGTGAGTGAATAAAGGAAACTAATCAACTAGTTGATGGGACAATAAGTATAGCTTTTTCTCTCTTTTTTAAAAGACTTTATTAATCCATTTTTAGGGAGGGGGAAGGGAGGGAGGAAGAGAGAGAGAGAGAAACATCAACGTGTGCTTGCTTCTCATGTGACCTCCACTGGGGACCTGGCCCACAACCCAGGCATGTGCCTTGACTAGGAATAGAAATGGCGACCCCTCTGTTCATGGTCCATACTCAATCCACTGAGCTACACCACCCAGAGCTAAACATAGGCTTTCATTCTTCCGTTTTAAAAATAGTATTTAAAATTTTTGATTTAAAAAATATCACTTTAGAACACATTTATTATTCAGATATTTTAATCTTTATTTTCCTGGATAAATAACTTTGAAATTGTGTGGGTATTTTATTTTAAGAAATGAGAGCTCTCAAAAGTAAAAGAAAAAAGAAACAAAATAGAAAAATTAGCTAATGTTCTTTTTCTCTGTATGAGGCATTTCACTATATAGTTTTCATATACTAGCTTGTCTAATGCTCAGCAAATATGTTTGAGGTCACTCCCGTTTTAAAAACAAGGTCATTGAGGCTTACGTGACATGGCCATGATGGCTTCATTACTAGATGTTGAAGAGGAAACTCAAGTTGAGCTCTGCCCAATTGTACATTACTCAAATAAATACCTGCCTGATGGGAAATAATAATTCTTGAGTGAAAGAACAATATGAGTTCTTGTATGAAGTGAACATACTAACATGAATTACCATTTATAAAATAAACTTGTAGTTTACCTGTCATTTTGAGAGCGTGAGTCTTCACGTCTATTACACTGCATCTGTTTTTAATGGGAGACCTGTGGACAACGGTGTAAATTCTTTCACTCTCATCCACTGTATTCCAGTCCTTTGGGAAAAGCACAAGACATTAAAAAGTACCCTTTTTTTTAATCTCTGGTAAAGCTGTTTTTGTCTTAAAGTTGATTTTTTCAGGTATGGATACAGTTATGTTATCATTTTTAATTATTACATTGCTTTTTTAGATAGAGAGGAAGGAAGAGAAGTAGGGAAAGAAAGAAACATTGATGTGAGAGAAACATCTCTTTGTTGCTTCCTGCACTCGCCTGCACTGGGGATGGAACCTTAAGACCCAGTTACGTAATAGGACTGGGGATCAAACCCACAACCTTTTGAGTACAGGACAACGTTCCAACCAAGTCATAATTGCCAGGGCAATGTTATCATTTTTATTTTTATGTGGCTAATGTGTATGTATGTACATTTATGCATATATGTGTAAATGCGTTTTTATAACTATTTTCAAGCTTTCAGTTACATTATGTTTTATTTTTAAATACTATATCTAGAGTTTGATAAAACTTCCCTATTTGGATCTGGAAAATAGGATACATTTAGAGTAATTGGATTGGTAATGAGAACACAATGGACAGTATGCAGCAGTGAAGTTCTTTGTCCCTGGGCAGGAGGGAGATAGAAGAAAAGCAAAGCCTTGCCAATCAGTCTCATTCTCACATCTTTCCCTCGAATGAAGCTCTTAAAAAGTTTTATGAGCAAAAACCCATTTTCCTTTATGTTATCAGTTAAAATATATTTTCATGCGTTCCAAATACAACTCCGGGATGAAGGACTGTAAACTTGGGGACGGCAGTTTTGTTTAGTCTGCACTGGGAGTGTCAGTTCCTTATTTTATCCCTCGCGTTAAGAAAATTACACGATGCATCTATTTTCTTTATCTTTCATTAGACCAAGGCAGATATACTCTATCTCTTAGCACCACAGAACCTGCTAGTCTAATAAGTTCAGCTCTGAGTGTTTATATCTTAGCAACACAGAGACCTGGGTTTGTTTTATATTGTGTCCTCAAATGTTGATAGCTTTGCAGCTAGACCTGTATGAATTTTCCATACATTTTAGAGAAAGAAAGCAGTATACTTGGTATTTGAGAGAACCAGTACATAAAACAAAATAAAAATAGACAGAAACGTGTTCAGTTTTTCTTTTTTATTTATTTTTTTAATCTTTAAAAATTTGGAATGCATTGGGTGGCAATTATAATATTCCTGCCACTAAATCGGATCTTTTTCTTTGATAACAGACATAACTCAGGTTCTTTCTCTTTGCTTCTTTAATAAAAGAACCAGGACCAAGGTAAGCACTCTTTCAGTGTTCCTGTTGTCACCACTCCTGTGGTGTGTGTGCCTGCGTGTGTGGTTGGATGCTCTCTGTCCCAGGTGGAGGGATGTATGTATTAAACTGAAGAGTGGTCATTTTAGGAAATGGATTTTTTTAGTTTTACTTTCAGATGTATATTTTTTCTCTTATATTTTTTACCATCACAATTGTTGTAGAACAGGAGATAATTAGGTTATGATAAGTATGTGATACTACTTATTATAAAACCAGGTTATGCTGCAGTCACAGACAACCTTAAAGTATCCGCGTGGCCATTTAAAGTACAATGTCTGAAGTGTGTGTTTCCTTCCTCTTACTTGTCCGTTGCAGGCTGGCGCCTGCTCGTCTCCATGTGATCATCATTCCACAGTAAAAGCTGATGGGGGAGACACATCCAAAATGTTAACAATTACGGTGAAAGAGAGAGAAACATTTCTTAAAAGTCACATTTAATGTTTTTAAAGAAACAGCACACCACTTTTCTTAATTTCATTAGTCAAATCAAGTCATAGTTATGTCCACCTTGAAAGGTGTTGAAAGGACAATGTTGCTGTATGACTAGGGGAGAGAACTCAGAATACGCCTGAATAATTTTATGTCTTGTGGTAATTTTTGAAATCTCAAATTACTGACTGACACAATTAAAATTACTTTGCTTTTTATATATGTATGTGTTTCTATCCGTATGCATCCCCCTCACCTTTCCCAAGCCTGCCAAGCCTGGTTATGTACAAAATGTCTTTATTATTCATTTCCTATTTTCATTATAGGTATTACTCATACATGGTAACTGCTTCTTGCAATTTACCTGTCCATTTGGTTGGTTTTATTTGACAAAGAATAGATGTCACTTCTTAAGGCACTGGATCATTTTCTCCTATCTCTAATTTGGAAATTTCACAGTTGATTCCTTTACGGTGTTTTTTTTATTTCCCAATGTCTCCATTAACACTGGCCCCTCTGAAAGAACCTTGTCAAGGAAAGAGATAAATAATTGGAGAGGTTGCCAAGTTCAAAAGTACTGAATTTCTATAGATGTCCCTTTCATTTTCCCTCCTGTGAAGTAAATGCCGTCTGCTTTTAATTCTATCAAGATACTGACGGATCTCAGGAAACACATTCATTTTATGTAATGTCTACACTGACCGTGCTCTGAAAAATTTGAAGATACATTTATATATTCATCCTTTCAATTCTGCCATCAATATCTTATAAAAATAAGCAAAAATGGGGTACAAGTAAATATTTCACGCCAGGTGCAGATCAAATACACTTAGTGATCATTTTCTGGGGGGGACCTGAACCAATAGCACACATAGAACACATAGAACTTCAGCTTTTCTAACTTGAGCCCCGACATTTCTTAACATACCTAAATGCCTGCCCTTCCATTGAAGAACGAAAACCGCCTTTGAAATAACGACTTGACAACTAATTCAAACTTGTTTTGTCCTGACAGAGCATCTGCATGTGACAGTGGATTCTCCATAAAGAGTCTGAGTTTAATTTATTAACTGATGTTAGTTCACGTCTACCGTGACCACCTCCCTTGCTTTCTCCCCTACAGTCTGATTTACAATTCAACAATCTTATATTGACCCCCAAAGCCTTCATTATTAAATAACTGTGCTTAAGGAGTGGGCTTTATCTGAATGTTGATTGTCACCATGCAGGCAGGCCTCCTGTTCCCTCCCTAAACTCATTTCTTAAAATTGCCCCTTTCGGCACCTCTTGGGTGCTCTCTGTTCTCTGAGCAACGAAGGCCATGCACCACCTGCAACTGAATGCAGTTGCTGTTTCTGTCATCTGAAGTCATGTTTCCCAAATATCATGGCCAAGTTTACTTCCTTTGTTTTCACAGAAATCATCTTTTCTGACACTGGCCTGGCCATTCTCTAAACTGCACAATGATACTGTGATAGAGAATAATATAAGAAGAATAGAAAGTAAACATGTTATCCTAGTTCATTTGGGCTGCTACAACAAAAATGCTGTAAACTGAGTGGTTTTAAGAGCAGAAACTTATTTCTCACAGTTCTGGAGGCTAGGAAGTCAAAAACCAAGTTTCTAGCAGATGCCATGTCCAGGTAAGAACCTCCTTTCTGGTTGATAAATGGCTTCTCTTCTCTCTGTGTCCCCACATAGTGAAAGGGACAAGAGGACCCTTTGGAGATTTCTCTGTAAGAACATTAATCCCCATCATGGGGGCTTCACCGTCATGACCTAATCACCTCCTAAAGGCTCCACCACCTCGTACAATCACGTTGGGAGTTAGGATTTCAAGATATGAATTTTGGGATAACACATCCAGTCCAATACACATATAGAGAAAGTTAATCAAATATGTACTAAACTTAAACATTTAAGTTCCACAATTCATTGTTTTTCTAAACTTAATTCAGATAATGACTTTGTATGTATCAGTCAAGGAAGTATTGCTTGTTTGTAACAAGAAATTTTAAGTAAGAAAATAAAAGAAAGAACATGTATTCTTCCATTCAAATGAACATTCCCGAGGCATCCCTAGCATGAAGGGAGCCTTAATCTTGGACTCAGCTAGTGTTTGCTGCCTTCTATGTCTTTGGAGTTGCCCTCCTCAGGGCTGGTTCCCTGCTCATGCGCACTCCCCCAATTAGTACCTCAGCAAACACAGGACAGAATCCTTCTCAGTCCACAGTCAGCAAAAAGAGAAAGGTGTCTTCATCGGTAGCTCGAGGAAAGTCCCAGTTTTATTTACCTAAGTGGCTAGCCATTGCTGAAAATTGTAGAATACTAATTGGGAAAAAAAGAGAAGGAAAGCACTTCTTTTCCCCTTGGGATAATAATAGTTATTGAGTGAGTGAAAATGAACATTAATTTAAATTATTACGTTAATCTCTTACAAACTACATTGGGACACGTTCACTTATCACAAGCTATGCAAATGTTTTTCCCTAATTTTTGCTGACAAAGCTATTTGAAAACATAGCCACACAAACTAATTTATTTTCTAGCTGATCTGTTTGGGTTCTTATTTTAAAATGTTCTTTAAGCAACAACTAGCAAGTTCCCCATCATTGTTAATTGGTGTATGTTTGAATAGACTGTTTATATTACACTGTCACATGAGTTATTCAATTGTTACACTGTTTTTCAGCAACTACAAATAAATGTACTCTGATTTTTTTCATGGGGGGAGCTCTGAATATGACTCATCTCCGAACAATTGGAGAATGGCAAATCATGATTCAGGTGTTTCCAATTTCTACTTTCTTCAGTAATTTTTATGGCTTTCAAAAGCAACAACGGAATTCATAGTTCTTTACAGTATAAAATTGTAACATATCTCATGAATATTACCAAATTGATGCTTGAATTTAGCTTTCTATTAATAGAAGTAGTCAGAGATATTCATTACATACAATTCCTAATAATGGTTATCTATGTAACTTTTTTGCATTCAAGTAAAAGCATTTGAGCCAATTACAGAAGGTATAGAAAGAATAAAAGTTAATTCTTGTTTATCAACTTGAGGTTATTAACCAATTCTCTTGATTTAATTTATAAGTCAAAATTCAATTTGTTAGTCAGATTAATCTAGTGTTTTGTGTGGTTTCTATATCATTATTAGCTTTGCTGATTGGCAGTGTCTACAATCGAAGGGAAAAGCAGACCCATTTCGCGCAGAATAAATTACATTTATAATTGTAATTGATTCACAATGGTTGACTTTCTGATTTTCAAAAGTAACTTAAGTTTGATTGTGTGTGTTTTCTCTTTTTTTTAACTTGTAATTTTTAGATGTAAAAGCAATAAGGCTTCTATTTGTATGCATTGTCTAGAAAAAACATAGACAACCCTATTTCATTTCTCTTTAGCTCTCTAACTTTTCTCTTTAAAATCCTTCATTAAGCCCTGGCTGGTGTAGCTCAGTGGATTGAGCGTGGGTCTGCGAACAAAAGGAGTGTGGTTCGATTCCCAGTCAGTGCACATGCCTGGGTTGCAGGCCAGTTCCCAGCAGGGGACACACAAGAGGCAACCATACATTGATGTTTCTCTCCCTAACCCTTCCCCTCTAAAGATAAATAAATAAATAAAATCTTTAAAAAAAAATCCTTCATTAGGTCCAAGTGTCTGCATCCTGCCTAGTAGATATCAGTGATTCATTATACTTCCCCACAACCCCCACCCTAATGTCCCTTCTTGTTTTTATCTATCATTACTTTTCTTTTTGTGTGTAGGCCTTCATAACTTTCCAGTTGTGCTTCTCAAAATGTGATCTGAGGATGGCTAAATGACTTTCAGTCTAAAAGCAATGTTCAAACCTTTTTTTCATATGTCATGAAAAAATCATACAAAGAATAAAGGTACTGATTTTATGTGTCTAAAAATACTTTACTTAGAGTCTCCTGAATTATGAAATTAAAGCTCGAAAGTTACCCTCGTCTAATGAAATCTCAAATTCGTTCTTCTTCTATGTGATTTAACTACCTCAAAGGCTTATATGTAGATAGTTAGAATCCTCATACTTTTTTGTGGAGGACCATCGGTGTCAATAAATATTTTATGTTGTTTTGGATGGGTTCTAGTGACTGATTGCTCATAGTCACTTTATATTTTATGAAGAATGGCTGATAAGTATTTATGATTAGCACACATGCGGGCTCTCTCCCACCACCACCACCATCATCAAAGGAACAGTGAGGACAAGAACGCTAGCCCTGGGGTCTTTTGCTGAAACCAAAAGTTTGACAGCCATATTTGCCAAAGAAGTGAAAGTGATTTTAAGTTTGTTTAAAAACTTAATACATTAACTTATTATCTTTTAAATGCAATTATAATTTATCAATTGTCTCTGATGTGTAAATTTTAAAAATAACTAATAGTTAAATTTTGAAACCTATTGACAAAGGAACTGTGGGAATATATTCACTTTAGAGAAATCATGATAGAGTTTATCTGTATGAAATAGTTTAAATTTATCCTTTGCTATTATATCAGCTCAATGAACCCTTAAATATTTTTTCAAAGTTATATCTCATTAACCCTCTGGGTCTAGTGTTAGTTTTAGTGTACCAGAGGGTATGTGATACGGAGCCAGAAATCTTAAATATAATTTGCTTCTGGAGTTTTCTAACTGGTGATTGTGGATACATTATGCATCTCACATGTGTTTGTCAGTTCTAAATTCTTATATCAAGAACACCGTCCATTCATAATCATACTTCTGTGTTGGAAAACCTGCCTTAAACCACTGGAAGACAGCCTTAAAAGCATATAAATATCTATCCCTCATTTCCTCCCTTCTGAGACACCATTATCGCTCACTCAAGATGGTTCTTTGCTTTCTGTTAATAAGTAATTAATTCAGCATGCTTGATTCAGATCTGCTTTATCAACAGGTCATTCTGGCGGCCTTCACAGGGAGTTGACAATGAATGTAGGTCAACCAGTTGTAACTTTGGTATGTAAATGAAGGAAATCCAGCTTGAGACCTGGATTCCATCTCTGAAGTGGATTGGCCTTTATCTTTTCTTTTTGCACTGTCTTCTAATGGATGTTGCTGTTTTGGATGTTGAGTAGACGGATGGAGATGATTTTTCTCTTTATAGCTGTTAAGTGCTTATAATATCAGATGCTTTCTAATGGATTTTAATTTGCACAGAAAATAATAGAAAAGTTCAAAATTAAGAGACTGAGATCACTTCTGCCATACTTTGGGCTCAGTTCTATTTAAGACTAATGTGGAAACACCTTATTCCACAGGAAAACTGTGATTTGGAAACTATTGTTTTGAACTTTTAAGCTTAGATCTAAGCAAAGTAATATTAGTTGCATATAAGTGTTTTTTAAAAGGTAATTTAAAAATAAATTATATTCCTTGTTACCTTGAAACTTTAAAAATATTTTATTCTAGAAGTGGAGGCAATATTTCCCATTATATGTCCCACTGTGGACTTGACAGAAAACAACATGCTGATCATAATTCTCTATGAAATTTTGTAAAACATTTCCTAGTTAGAGCCCACTTGTTACTTTCCTTCAATGGCTTGTTTGGCCTCTTAAACATGTTCAGTATAGGAAAATACAATATTTTTCAAAATTAGTGTTTTTTTCCTTCAATTTTTTATGTTGGCTAAAGTTGAATCCCTATAATTTCAGATATTGCAAAGCAAGTACATTTGTAATTCAATTATTAGAATGAAATATGATTAATATTTAAGGTCAAAGCTTCAGATACCAAACCAATTTGCATATGAATTCTCATTTTACCTTTCTTTTGCTGGGAAATATTGGAGTAGTTTCCTAAACTTTCCAGTTTCCTCCGCTAGAAAATGAGGAAAACATTTAATTCATAGGGCTCTTGAGTGGATTCAAATTAAAGATAGAGTGCAATACCCCTCCTAATACAGTGGCTGGCACAGGAAAGTGAATAATAAATGTCAACTATTATTATCATTATTTCTTCTCTACACCTATAAAGCCTTTTCTACATGTATAAATACCATTAGCTTTTCCAAGACAAATATGAAGCCACAGATGAGGATAAACTATAATGGTCTTTTCCACATTTCTAGATAAGAGAGATGAGTATAAAGAGCCAGAATTGAGATATATGTCCCTGTTGACTCTCCAGACACATATGAGAACATGTGATCAAGATAGCAATGCATTCTTGGGAAGAGTGTAACTGGGGTCACATTTTATAGTGAGGGGAGTTGGAAGTCCCAGGGCTTGGACTGGAGCCTTCGCTCATGAGCAGAGATAATGTTTATTCACCTAGTGGGAAGCCTTATCTCTGCTGGTGGAACAAGGCCAAATGTGGGAGTTGGAATTAATGTTTTTTCCAATTGGTTTATAGTTGCAAAACTCCAAATAAGAAACTCTTCTTTTCTAGAGAATAAGGAAAAGTGATATGCTGCTACTTTGTCTTCAATGAGAGATATAAACCTAAAAGTTTTGGAACTTCACCAGGGTGGAAGGAATGAAAGCCAAGCCTTAGTGAAGTCTGAGTTTCCAGGAAATCGAATAAGAAATGTCTGGCTTTTCTGCTTAAAGTGTTCTTTTAGGCTCAGACAATGTCCAGGTCTAGGTGATTTATAACAGAAGCGAGGAGGTCCTACAGCTTGAAATACCTTTTGAGTTGGTTTGTTTAATGTTGAAGTTTTTAGGACGCTCCCTGAAAGAATTTTTGAGAAAACAAATTTATGTGTTTTTGTGCTATGCTGTGAGAATCAAATCCCAGCTATGTTCTTTTATGGAGCAGGCTAAATTGCATTTACTTCCTGCAGACTCTTAATCCTCGTCCAGAAAAGACCAGAGAATGAGTGGGTACTTTGGAATTTCCTTGAAAGTTTTCTAAAATAAGACTTCATTTGGAAAAATAAATTTTTAACTGCAGTTTGAGAGGAGTTATATAAGTGTTTGGGTCTTTGAAAAAACATTTAATCTCTTTACATATGGTAGATTCCAATCCCACTTCAGTACATTTCCATCTACTCTATTACAAAAGGAGCATGTAAGATCAATTTCTTGAATTCAAGAATCTTAATAATAATACAAGTGAAAACATTTAAGATTATACAAAGCACATAATATTCTTTAATGAAAGAGTCAGAAGAGAGAGTGTGTGTTTACGTTGCCTTGATTAAATGCACATGCACACACGTGCACACACGCTCCGGGAAGAAAGAGGGGGAAAGAAAAGAAAGGATATAAACAAGAATCTGGACTACAGTTATACAATACCAACCATTCTGATGAAAATAGAAATGGAATACATCAATATAATCTGTTGATATTTTGTAGAAAAATTATACAAATATCTGATTATCACTTCTCAATCATGTTATGAAAAATCCCAATTATCATTCTGTCCTATTGTCCAAAGGATAAAACTAGGCAGTTCATTCAGGTTAATAGATAGTACTAAGAGATTGTGCTTAATTTGTTGGTGTGTGGGGTTGGAAGGCTAATTATGGGGGCTGGAGTTTGGAGAAGAGGTCAATGACTAGACAAGTGTGGGGACAGGGATGGCCAAGGACAAAACCTTTCTTCAAGCATTAGTGTTGCAGTAAAGGCGTTAACTGAGAAACAACTTTGTTGGGTTTAATAATTAGTTCTACTAGAAAAAAGATGAGAATGTCAGTCAGTTTTTCTGTGAACATTGGAAATAATCATGAACTTGATCACAAGATTATCTACAAGTGTGTATAGCAAGGTGCTCATTCCCAGTGCAAAACGAAACTCTCAGAATGGTGTGGAAGTCTGAATGGGTGTTTTTCCCAGTAGGAACCATAATAAATCAAATTAATTGCCAAGTGTTTTTTACATAATTAGAGACAAATGACAAGATAGAATAAAACAATCTTTGCAGACACATAAGATATGCACAGGGAGAGTCTTCCAATTTAAGAAGAAAATTGTAATTATAATTTCTTTTGCTACAGAGTCTTGAAAAACAATTTTTCTGAAGGATTTATAGACAAGTTCAGTAATCGCTATGAATTTGATTTAAAAAGATACCTTTGATGTACTCAGGTAAGTCTTAATTCATGTGGATGAATGATCTTGAGAGAAAGCCAACATATGTAAAATATTACATAGCTAAAAAATAGGAATTTTTGCATGTATCAATGTTAGATGAAAAATAGCAAGTCACGGGAAAGTTAAGGAACAGCCATATAAATTATTATATTCATGAGAGGACGAATCAGAAGTAAATAAACATGTGGCTGCAGAGATACAAAAGAAAAAGTCTTCAATTTTGTCACTGACCCTATTCCTTTCAAAGAACCAAGAAATAAGCAAATTTTAAGGCTCGGGGGTAGTTGTTTTCAAATTACTGCATTTTATTTCATTCTTCCACAACTAACAAAAGAGGCTATTATTCTCCTTTTACCTCCACGGAAACAGGAGCACAAAATGCTTGCCTGACCTGTCCGTGGTCGTGCATTTACACAGAACTCTGAAACAAACATGGCCCTTGGAAGTGTGCTAACATATAATGAACATTCTGAAAAGTGTTTGGACTTTTTTGCTTCTACTCTTATAAAAAGAATCAAATGGGAAATTATCAAGTGGGAAAGAATCTAATGAGCTGATACTGTTAATACTGGGAATAAAGAAAAGGAGTATCATTGAATTTCCAATCCACGGACAAGAAACAGTGGTCTTGAAAATGCAAATGACCATCCAAGACCTCACTAGATATTAACAGCACAACTATGACAGGAAATTATTTTTCCTAAACTTGTTCCTTTATAAACAGTCATCTGTAAAGGTCTTTTATGATATTGGTATTCCTCCACTGTTGCTGGGGTAGAGAACTCAGAACCTTGCAGTCCATCAGTGATGAGAGTGATAAAAGTATCTCTTGTTATGTTAATGAGTTAAATTTTGGATCTTATTCAAGGGTAGGGGACTGGTCACCAGAAGAACTACCCTGTGATCAGAGATTCGGGACTTTCTGTCTAATCCCCTGACCTCAGTGGAGGGGAACATGCTGTGGGTTGAGTTCAGTCGACAAGGGACAATTAATTAGTCAATCTTAACTGTGTAATGAAGCTTCTGTAAACACACAGGAGAACACCTACTTGACCCTTTTTTGGAGGGCTTCCTCGCTGGGGAACCAGAATGCTGTCATGCAACTGTACTGGGCTGCAAGCGCCACCAGACAGAAGCTCCTCACTCTATGTATTTTCTCATCTGTTTTTTCGTTCAAATCCTTAAATGTCCTTTGTAATAAATTGGTAATCTAGTGAGTAAAAGGGTTTTCCTGAGTTCTGTGAGCCATCTAACAAATTAACGAAACCCAAATTAACGAAACCTCGTTGTTGGAATCTCCACCGTATAGCCTGTTGGTCAGAAGCACAGGTATGAACCTGGGCTTGTAACTGGCATCCAGTGTGTGTGTTGAAGGGGGAAGCAGTCTTGCAGGACGGATCCTTTCACCTGTGGACTCTGATGCTATCTTCTGTTCGATTATGTCAGCATTGGGTTGCATTCTCAGCCACCCTGCTTGCATCTGAGAATTGTTTGTTGGTGTGGGGAGTTGATTCCCCCAAACATTGGGAACCCCATTCAAGGACAGTTGGTAAAGGGCTCCTGACCTTAAAGACAATCACTTCTTTAAAAACAAAAACAAAAACAATGCAAACCAATTGATGGAGATGGTGGCTATCAAGATTGTTCATCACAGACTACCTGAGCTCTTTGAGATCAGAAAATTTGAAGATTAAAGTGATCCGAATTTGGGATTTGAAAAAAAATAAATAAAGGTGTGGGTCGACAAAGAAACAGGGAATGATATATTCATACGTTTGCTATGATATCTCAAGAATCTCCTCAGTTAATCTTTTCTAAAGCAGAAGGAATCAATTCTGAGTCCTGCTTTTGCCTAATAGTCTAATATCATAAGGGTCTACCTTTTCTTGAGAGAATTGCAAAGGCCCCAGTGACATATAAACTGAATTTAGCTCAGCCTTTCATGAGATTTGGGGACAGTCAAGTTAATTAGTCTATGTCCCCATTTGGAAAATTATAAAATCACCGTGCTAGAAAATGCATGATCACATGGAGTGGGTGCACAAAAGTGATCATTATTATTCCTGCATGGGAAACAGGATTACGATATGCAATGTACTCTAAAATTTAGGAATGACAGTATACCTCATAGACATTGAGTTTGTGGTAAACATAAAATTGTCTTCAGTCTAGAACTCGTTTCCATTTTCTAATTTTACTAAGCTTAGTGCACCTGAAAATTGGAGTATTTGAAACACACCATATTGTCAGTTAAGAGAAGGAGCTTAGAAATCTATAATAGAATTCACAAAATTTTACTGTGAATCAACTGCTGTGAGATGTTTTAAACAACTTGGGTTATCTTGGGAACAAACTGTCCAAGTGGAGACTCTGCTAGAATTCATCCGGCACTCTTCATATACTTGAAACCCAGATGGAAGACCATGGTTGGGATGTGCACATATAAATAAATGGCCTTGAGCTTTCTCATGTTGTTCTGCTCTTTTTTCCTCTCTGATATGATTAGTTGATTATTCCTGTACCAACCTGTTCAGGCCTAAAGGGCCAAAAGGTAAAAGAAACAAGGAAACTCAGAAGTATAAGCCTAAGTTTTGCAGGGCACAAAACAAAAAGATCTAATCTCCTTCGAAGTGTAGAGATCTATGAATCTGGCCTTTTCTAAAGAGTTTATTTTGCTGAGGAAAGTGATGATAGGCAAAATCTTAGTTTACACCAAACAGGCCTACATACCCAGGTGAAAGGCACTTTTTTCTCTATGTGCAAAAAACTAGTTAAATAAATTTGAGTATCAAATTTGAAAACAGTAAAATATCTTCCTCTCTGTAAAATTTTAAACCCTGTCTGATTATTGTATTCAAGTCCACAAAAGGTAGTTGTTTTTTGTTTTCTTCCTTCTACAGATATAATCTTGAGGCCATGGTATTTGGAAGTACATCCATATGTGTATCCTTGCAATATATACTAATGTATCACATATCTATAAATAGTGCTTGTTTATACACATGCACACACTCACACACATATTCATGGCGTCAACAAGTTATCATTATCATGCCATTTAGGCCAATATCTGAAATGGAAATATCACATCATTTTCTTATTATGAATTTATTCAGAGGTTGCTATTAGGCCTTCCAGTAAATGTGTACGCCAGACCAAAATAGAGACATGCAAAGCCAGTTCATGACTTATTTCCAGTAAGCAGAAATCTTACCTTTTAATTTCCCCAAATCGTGGAGAGCAACACTCAGTGATACTGGCCCAATGACTTAGAAAAGCAGTTCAACAAGCACTCACCCACACGTGTTTTGAATTTCACAGATAAATAATTCAAAGTGTATCAGCGCACTTTCGAAGTTAACTTACAGCCCTGCAGTTCTCATGTTTTTGTAACACGGCGCCCATTTCCCGAGGAAGGGTGTATTTGTCTCTTCCTGTCTCATTGTGAGGCAAGTATAAGTCAAAGTATCAACAAAAATTCAGAACGAAGTTAGAGTCACTTGCACAATTGTTGTCATTACTTAATAAGTATAACAGGACTCTGAAGTTAACATTACACAGTAAAAACACATGCATTAAAAATAAAGTTTAAGTTCTTTCTCTACAATGGATCGCTTTTCCTAAAATATTAGATACATTCGGTGAAGCCCTGAAATATCACCAGGAGTTTCACCAGAGAAAGGTGCTTCACACATTACACCGTATGCATTAACTAATATTAAATATTATTTTTGATGGTAACAAACAAAAACAAAAAAAAGCTGAACTTTCAATTGATATCTTCAAGTTCAGAATCATGGTTTCCATACTACTGTACTAATGGTTTATTTATTGATTCTGGCCGAGTTACACAATGTTCTTTTTACATTTTTCTTCATATATTCCCTTCAAACCTAAAATGCTTAAACCATGGAAAACTCATCTATTTCTGTAATTAGTGTTTACTTTAGGTTATTCATGCATGGTTCCCAAATAGTTACATTTGGTCAAGCTTGTCTAACTGAACACAGCGCTCAGCTTGACAGAGAAAAAGCTAGTCATATTTTTGGTGTAAGAATTCACTTCCTAAGCTAAGCATGCCAAAAAGAATACTGGTTTTGGTCACTAGAAAGAGCTAGGTTTGAATGCTTACGCTATTTATTAATGATTTAAACAACGTATTTAGATAATGACTTAAACAGTTTCCTCATTCATAAGGTGACAACAGTAACATTCACTCACTCGTTGAGAATACTAACTGTAATAAAGTATATGTAGAGGGCAACAGAATACTCAGAGAACTAATAATTGGTACCTATCATTTTTATTACAAATTCTCTCACTACCTCAAAGTATTTGTGCTCACAAAGTGAAATTACAAAACAATTACTTCAGATCTCATGCCTTTAACCTGCTGTATAAGTCCTACCTCGCCCTTAGGCAAGCGGAGTGATCTCAGGAGGTACCCCTGATGCCCTGCTGTAGGCTTCCTCCGTTCTGTTCTTCTACAAACACACAGGGCACAGACTGATGGTCTGCTGACACCGCTGATGTCTTGTTTCCTCAGCTATGACAACCTGTGGCCAGAGAAATGATGTCATCCTGAAAACTTCACATTATTTAATTGGCAGGTGGAACGCTTAAGTAATTTGCCACCAACCCTTTTTAGAATTTGATAGTCGTTAGGGTACTGAGGTTATCGAACAGGAGAAAGAAACATCAGTCTACCTTTCAAAAATTAATCATTGTCACTGAAAGGCTCATTTAACATTTATTCTTTTACTATTGTTGACATATTTGTATCACCAATAGCAAAATTTATTCTAAAATAAATTCTTTCTCACAGCTAAAAATTTTACTAGATGGTGTGTGATTGCTTTAATGAGATATAAGTTCGGACCCTATTATCTTTTGCTGTACATTTTTGCAGGGGAAAGTAATTTAGTTCTAGAGTGTAGATATAATTTCTACCAAAATTATATAACCCTGCTTGTTCATATTTTTTTTGCAAAATACCGAAGGGTTTATTTATATTTCTCTAGTTCTTCTCTTTATAAAACTCCAAACTTCATTACTGAGTCACTGTGGTGTCCAGGTGGTCCTAGGGGCTGGCTGTCCAAAGGGGATTATGAATACATTTTCTTTCCCAAAATATCAATGCTATTTCATTTCATCTCAAAGTGCTAGACAGTGATATGGAGACAAAAACCACAATATTCAGGCCAGTCCTCAGGATTTAAAGATGAGTCTTGGTGAAGGAGGCAAAGACGACTGTAAACACCCAGACATCTGTGCCTGTCCATCAGCGTATAAGGAAATGCAGGGATCCTTGTAGAGTGGGAAGCTGGGAACACAGGCAGATCTGGTTTTGCTATTGCAGGCCAGCCAAGCCCACAGAAAAGTGCTGGCAGGGTTGCATTTCTTGTCCTGGAAGATCAAGTGTTGTGATAACTTCCCCCCACATATTTGGATTTATGGGAACTGAACATTTTTCCTTCCATAACCAAACACAGGATTTGGACAGTAAATCTAAAATGAAAGAAAGAAAGAGAAAAAGAACAATTCAAATTCAGATAGGGTAAGATTTAACATAAATGACCCATTTTGATAAACCATTAACATCCGAATGTGTCTCTCATTTTCTATAAGATCCATATATATACAGCACATGCATATGCATATCCAAATACTTTATAGCTATACATAAGTGTATATATATACATATAACTCAAAGTTGTATATTTATATACATAGACTATGTGTATATAGGGAGTGTGTACAAAACAGGGAGACAAATTAAGAGCAAGGATACATACCTATATGTATATGAGTGTGTATATACTGGGTCTGTCCAATAAAATTTCAGCCACTGTTATTATAATGAAAATGGTTTGTGCGACGTTCATGTAACCTGGCAGCCAAGGAGAATGGCCTAGAATGCACATGCATGAAGAATGATGACTTCACTGTACGAGTCAGTGGGGGTGGTAGACGCTATTGAGTGAGCATGTGTACTGTTTGGCCTTCACATTCAAAATGACTGAGTGAGTAGAACAATGAATCTGCCTCAAATTTTGTGTTAAGTTTGAACATTCCTGTAGGGAAACTATTCTGATGATCCAGAAGGTTGCAGCCACGGGCTACTAGTGATTGGCAGCCTCACTGTGACAACATTCCCACTCACGCATCACTTCTCATGCAGAGGTTTTTGGCGAAACATCTAATCACCCAGGTTACTCAACCCCTCAACAGCCAGATTAGGGCCCCTGAGACTTCTGGCTTTTCCAAAACTAAAATCACCTTTGAAAGGAAAGAGATTTCAGACCATCTATGATATTCAGGAATATATGACAGGGTAGCTGATGGCGATAAGGAGAACCGTGTGAGGTCCTAAGGTGCTGAATTTGAAGGGGACTGCTGTCATGGTCTTATGCATAACATTTCTAGTATTTTGTATCTTCTTCAACAAAGGTCTCTATTTTTCATATTACATGGCTGGATATTTTCTGTAAAGTATATATATATATATATAAAATGCAGCAGTTGGTCAAAGTACCTGTGTATAAAATTGGCAGAAACTAAATCTGACAGTAGTTATTTATTGCCGAATAAGTTCCTTAGCATGAGAAACTCTCCAATTATGAAGTCAGTAACAGTCAGAAGGACAGGATTTCCTTGCACTTTCAAAAATGCTAGTTCTACTGAATGCATTATTGAGAATTAACATATTATAAATTTTAAGCTTTATATTGCATGCTTTTAACTACATAGCTTAACATGCCTTTTCTGGCTCTAGAATTCTATGGTTATTTTTGGAATGGTGTTTTGGGAAGCACCAATAGCAGCATTGTTTTTGTGTATATGTGTGTGTGCGTGTGTGTGTGTGTCTTACAACTTTTTTCCTGATTCTAGCATTACTTTTGTTAAAATTAACCCAAAAGAGTAAGTGTGAAAGATTAGTCTGTCCTTTCATCCTTGTAATATAGTTGAAACAAAATAAATTAAAATTTAAATACAAGGGTCCACAATGGCTTCCCTTTAAATATGAAAGAGACCGAATTTAAAAGGCACCTTTAATAGTTCCCCATTGAGAACTTCCTTGAGAACCTGGCCTTGCAGGCTTCCAGGAACAGCCTCCGCAGGTTGACTTTCCACCCATCTCCCACACAGCACTACATAAGCAAGGTACCCCAGGGCACTCTTAGGACATTGTCGACTCCCATCAAATTCATGCCTCTAATCTCGGCAGTTCCAGCCCTTGTGTTACAGACTTCTAATGTTCACACTAACACCCTTCTTCCTTGGGGCGAGGGAGAGGGGTTTCTCTCTCAGTCCTAAGTAGACATTCCTTGATTACTTTAGCCTTCCTCGATCCTTTAATTTTCCGAATTTTAATAGTATTTACTCTCCAAGCTATGCTTGTCATTCTTTTGATAGTCTTTCCCATATGATTTCATATGTGAAATACCTAAAACTACTAAGTAGCTTCTTCTAGCTGATTTCTCAATTAGTGCACAGAGGACTTCTAACATGCATTTGTTGAAGGAATGAGACCTTCATGTCAAGCCCAAATGTTCAGACTCTCCTGATTCACCAACCAGCCTGACAGTTGCACGTATCCGTCTTTATATAACATGTTGTAAATTAGTCACTCAATGCATGTTTTTGAACTGCTCACATTCGTCACACATGGCTGAAAATTAGGAATAGAGAAGTAAACTTAATAGAACTGGCACTGTAGAACTTAAATTATTTCCACTGGAGAAACAAAGACAATAAAAAAGCAAGCTCCAAAAGTAAGCTAATTAATTTTAGAGAGTGATGTTGCTATGAAGATAATAAGATGGGTTAGGGGGTAGAGCTTGACTACAAAGGATTGCAGGTTACTTCAGTTCAGTGTTTATGATGTCCTTTGCCAGAAGCTCATGTAGGAGTGGAACCAAGAATGATGAGTAAGAAGCAGCCACGTGTGAAAAGATAGATGCAGACAAAGCAAAGAGCAAGTGAGGTTTCCCTGAGGCATAAAGCTTGGCATATTCGATGCACAGAGAGAGGACAATTCTGGCTGGACCACAGGCCTCCTGGGAGGAGGGGTATGTGGTCAGAGACTTAATGAATTACTCTTGCAGAACTTTTGGTCCAAGGTAAGGATCTGGAATCTTACACTGATTACAATGGAAAGTCAATGGAGTATATTGAGCGAGTGAGTTATAGTATCTTTTATTTGTTGAAATATCACTATATTGCTTACTAAAGTAATCTAATGTCTGCCAGATGATAAGTAAAAGACATGTTCAAGTCCTAACTGGGAGTAACTGTGAATGTGACCTTTTTCGGAAATAGGATCTTTACATAAGTAATCGAGTTAAAATGAGGTCACTCTGCCCTTATAAAAAGAATGAAATTTGGAATTAGAGCTACAAGACACACAGGGGAGGAGGTCATGTGAAGACAGAAGCAGAGATTGGAAGGATGCATCTACAAGCCAAGACATCCAAAGGGTGCCTGGCAACCACCAGAAACTATGAACAGGCAAGGAAGGATGCCCCCCTAAGCTTTCAGAGAGACTTTTGGCCTTGCTGACACCTTGGTTTCAGACTTCTAGCTTCCAGAACTGTGAAAGGATACATATTTGTTGTTCTCAGCCACCCAGTTTGTGGTACTTTGTTACACGAGCCCCAGGAAAGGAATACACATAACTTTGAAGAATTGCCACACATAATAAATCAGACATTGTCAAGATTCTTAGAATCTAGCTGTGGATACATTTAAATAACTAGATAGATAGATAGATAGATAGATAGATAGATAGATAGATAGATGATAGATAACAGAGAGATATAAATTTATGATTACATTAAAATATATTATAATGCATTACGGCACCTCTCTATACTATACTTTGTTAGTTACACAGGGTTTTTGAAGAAGCAGATTCCAGAGAGTGTTAAAGGTATAAGAGTGTTATGATGAGAAATACCTGTGACATAAAATGGGAAGAGTGGCAGTGAGCTGGGAGAGCCGTGAAACTGCGGGGCGGGTCTGAGACCCCGAGTGAAGCAGAGAAGGAAAGAAGTTGGGTTGGGACTTTCTTAAGCTGCTGCTCAAACTAGGAAAAATCTAGAAAGATCACTGGGGTGTCCTCAAACCAAAGCCTCTGGAAGGATTCCTCATCTTTTGAAATGTTTCTACCTTCTTATGTCTACCGCATTCAGTCATTGGCTGGGACCACGAGTGGCATGCTTGCAGTGCAAACACGGAGATAAATTTCAGAGCACGGCAGTGGGGGACTCAGTTGCTTTTCCTAAATTGAGATCTGAGAGCTGTGTTCTCTGGGTACCCTTAGCGGTATAATAATAAAGTGCGGGGAGGAAAGCTCTTAGAAATAGCTTTGCCCAGAAGCTATTCTGTACCCACCCTGTGTTTGAAGGGTTTTCCATATTTTTTAATCCATCTTTAATTTGTCCAGCTAGAGGGGGAAGGGATGGTGGAGATGGTAGGGGGGTAGGGGAAAGTGGAGTTTATTTATGAATGAAACCTGTTTCCTATATTTGGTAGGAGTAGTTCATGGAAGAAGGGGCAACATTTTTATTGAAAAAGGAGATCCTTTTATCTTTTTTTTTAATTGGAGCAGTATAGGCACAATTTCAATACTTTATTCATTATCCTGCCTCTTGATTAGAACTCCAATGCTCCAATGAAAGTGTTGAGAATGGATATCGCCAGATGAGACAATGCCCTTTTTCCACTTTTCCTTTCCATTTAAATTTTGCTTCCAAGACATCCCTCAGGTGGTTTTATTTCAGATCTATGAACATTTCCTGAAGACCTGATGTGCTTAGGACACTGGGCTTATTTGTAGTGATTTCACAGAGAAAATAGGAGGTCCCTGATGCTAAGAAATTTGCA
This sequence comes from Carollia perspicillata, assembly GCA_004027735.1. Lineage (NCBI taxonomy): Eukaryota > Metazoa > Chordata > Mammalia > Chiroptera > Phyllostomidae > Carollia > Carollia perspicillata. The sequence continues at coordinate 28,257 of PVKM010010231.1, forward strand.
GATGAGTGGGGGACGCTGAAGAAGAGCAATTTCAGTGCACTGTGATAAGCACCCCACTAAATGCTGTTCCAGATGTCTTGAAGCACAAACGTGAGCAATCACATCAGCCTAGGTGGGGGCTGGTGATCACAGAGAGTTCCCCAGTACATCACAGTTTGCATGTGCCATCATTGCTGCCGCCATGGGCTGACTGGAGGGGTTTTCTCAGTTCACCGCCCCCACCTCCCCCCAGAGTAGTTGGAGTGTTCGAATTATTATTAATTATTTAGTGCTATAAACTATTCAAGTAAAAAGTAACACCTGCTGCTTCATATGATGTTCAGAGTAGCCCAACACATTTAAAGGTTAACAAATATTATTTGCATATTTAAGCATAAGTAGAAGTGACTCAAGTTGTAAAAATTCTTCATTGTAAAGAAAGCACACAATTAAAATATGTATTGTGCTCCAAAGGTTACTCTTTAAATAAATTGTTTGGAATGCATATCACACTTTTCCCATAAAATAGCAATCTGTATATTATCAAGCTACTCCATAAAAGTCTAATTACCTTATAATATAGCTGGTATATTATATACTTATCATTAAAATCATTCAAAGCATATTATTCACAACAAATGGAAAGATTAAATATCCAATAATGGTGACTTAGTAAAGAAAAATTGTTTTAGCTGTATAATAAAATGCTATAAAACCCATTGATGATTACATTACAGAAGAATATTTTCAAACTATGAGTTTTCTGATTTAAGAATATTCAGTAATACAAATAAGTAAAGAAGAAAACACGTAAGTTGCTCATCAATCCACTTGTAACAACCAGTGAGTGTTAATTTTAGCATGCGCTTCAGCCTTTTTAGAAAAAAAGCATTAATATAAGTGGAAAAACCACTTATAATGATATATTGTTAATAAAAATGCACGTTCATTTATTTATAAAACCCTTATTATTAAAACATTTTAATAGTAGGTTGGTTAATGCATAATTTTATTATACATTTTTAATTTTCTGATTTTATGTACTTATTTGTGCTTTCCCCAAATTTCAGAATTTCCAAATTCTTAAGTTTCTTTCCAGAAAAATGTCGCCTGAAAAGTCTTTTAAAAAAGCTATTCTACTCTTTCCTCTATGCTGTACTGTGAGACTCATTTTTCCTTAACATGCTATTTTTTTATAGCACTTATCACTTGACATAGTAAATATCTATTCACTCAATGACTCTCCACTCTCCTAGAATGTTCACTGCATGCAGGCAAAGGCTATGTCTAGTTTGATTGCTGCCTTTTTTCCAGAAACCTAGAAAAGTGCCTGGAGTATAGCAGGCACATGAAAAATATGGTGGAAGAATTATTTGCTGTAAATAAATCACAATGTAATCAGAAAATACTGTATTTTCAACTCTGTATATATAATAAGCACATTACTTCAACTTTATTCAAAAAGAAAAAGTATATGCAATTGGGAAAACATCTAGCCTTGTAAATATTAAAAGTTTCTGGTTCAAGAAGAGTTTTTAATTGGGAAAATGGATCAAATCAAGAACTTCCTTCAGATTCGGGTGCTATCTTTAGAATTATGTCAATATTTTCTGGATGGTGGACACTAAGTCCATTTACTGACTTTCTAAAATGTTCCTGGTAGACCACTGATCTGTTATAAGCACAATTGATATGCATGGTGGTTGTCATATAAATATATATACATATATATACATACATATATATATACATACATATGTGTGTGTGTGTGTAATGAAAAGGCAAGAATAGGAGGAGAATGAGAGGCTTTTGAGAAGTTTCTGGGCAAAATTTAGATGGTCCGATGTGACTAAGTGAATCGTTCAGGAGAAACTACACTGTGAAGAGATAAGAAACAGCACTGACACATCATTGGCTTAAGCCAAGAGAGGCTTATCTTTCATTCATGCTCTGAGCCTCAAAGTTTGAGTTGGGCTGGGCTCAGTTCCACATCTTCTTTGTCCTTTCCCATGGAACCAGGTGGAAGAGTCACTTTTTTCTCTTCGACTGAAAAAAGATGCACTGGTTCTTTAAAGATCTTTTCCTATGTGACAGCCATTAGTTTTATTTATATTTTATTTGCTGATGTCAGATGCATGGTCAAGAATAAATTCCACTTACTGGGCAAGGCCAGTCTTACCTTATGCCCAGAAGAACAGTTACAATGACTACAAGGCAAGAAAGAGTAGAGGAAACCTATATGTGAGAAAGTACAAGATTATAGAGAAAAAGAAAATAGCACATTTATGGTCCACACAGTGCCTCGGTGCAGGTTGGGGCCAGTACAAACTGAACAGGCTTCCTCAAATTGGGCAATGAGTGGGGTTCCTTGTTTGCAATATGGCATGGGGAAGACTGGTAAAACCCTTTGTCTTGTCTAAGGAATTTAATTCTATATTGGTGTGTTTCCTATTTAGGTGTTTCAGACACATCCTGTTCACACCTGTATACAGCATTATGGTAGGTGAATAGATATAATTCCAGTTTTAAGAATAATACTATCAGTGTTTCTAGTCAGGGATTAGAAGATAATGAGACCAAAGTGTCCTACTGATTTTCAGCAATTTACATCTTTAAAAACCAAAGAAGCCACAGGGCACCAAAAAAATACAATGCTCTACACTTAATGGCAAGTGACCCAAGCTTAAAAGGGTTATTTAGATTAATTTGCTTTTAAAATTCAGTTATTACTGTATTCGAGTAATTTGTCTATTGTTAGCTAACTCTAGCGCAATTAGTCTAGAAATCGACATATAAGGGGCTCGTCTCTAAGTTCTGTGATTCTTAGTTGCCAACATTAGCCCTCTCTTTCCATTTTTCTGTTTATTATAATTCGCTAATACATTAGTTTGGTCCCTCTGGATATAAATACAATGCAGCTTTTAACTCTGTTTATGGGATACAGGAACACGCATCCTGCCAAGAGATTTCACATCGAGCTACAAATTGCTATCATGAGCCATTATTTCCATTCCATTCTTCTCCTTGTGTGCATGGAATTAGTGTGAAGATTCCATTAGCAACAGTGCCATTACCGGCAGAGTATTTTTTAAAGACTAAATCAAACCAAACAATTTTCATACACCCTAGGCAGACATGAAAATTAAAATAACATCTTTAGAGGTTATTGTTATCATGAAAAATAAATAATATCTAGATACGCAGTGAGATTTTTGATGTGGGTATTTTTAAAAATTCCCATAGATGGAGAAATGTAATAGGTATATAATTATAAAGCAGAACCAAACACAGAAAGTAAATTTATAAAGAGTGCACGAATAAATTCTAAGGAGGGATCTATTTGCCTCAATAATGAATTTGTTAATTCCCCTTTCAATTTTAATGCAAGAAAATTAGTTTTATGGCCATATTACTTTTTAAAAATATATTGTATTTATTTATTTTTAGAGAGAGGGGAAGGGAGGGAGGAAAAGGGAGAGAAAAATTAATGTGAGAGAGAAATATGGATTGTTTGCCTCTCACACACCCCCAGCAGGAGACATGGCCTGCAGCCCAAACATGTGTCCCTTTGGGAATTGAATTGGTGACTTTTTGGTTTGTGGAACAATGTCCGACCTACCGATCAGGGATGTCCACATTACTTTTATATATAACTTAATTTAATATTGGCCTGCACTGGTATATATCAAGCAATACAGATTGCCAATGCTTTTGTTTTTTTCCTGTTATTTTGAACAGGGTTGTTACTGAGCACCTAATACATGCCCAGCACTTTCCAGGAACAAGACAGGCTAAAACCCCTGCCCTGGTAGGAGTTGCTATTCCAGCATGGCAAATAGACAACACATAGTAAGAAGAGATTAGTGCTGCTCAGCGATAATAGAAGGTGATGCAGTGGCGATTTTAGGGTAAGGACATCATACCGCACAATAATTAAATTTGAACTGAAAGTGGAGAGAGACTGAGCCATGGGTATTTCTCAAGAACAGTCCAGGCAGGGAGGAACAACATCTCTTACAAGACCCGGAAGAAGCAGCAGGTGGTGTGGGTTCTATCAGGGCTCAGTGTGCCGTGTAATCTTCTTCCCTCCAGCATCTTGATAATCTGTTTGGAAAGCTGTGCAGAGGACAAGCAAACAATAGCTCATTTTACAGCGCGAATCCTGTTTCCAGAAGTGGACACCACGGTGCCATGTGCCGGAACTTCCACTCAGAGCCTTAATTGCATACACATAGAAATTCAGACTTACAGACATGTGAACATACAGAAAGTTGAACTTTACGGCTCAATTGTCTTTCAATTTAGGTTTTAGTTTTGTGACTTGGAGTTTATAATAATTTCATCAATGAAAAAGAGCTACTTCAATGTAGACTAAACTTTTAATACAGTGAAGATCATTAATAACTTAATTTTATATGAGCAGGACATTAAGGTATAGTATCACCCTTTTATATTTATTTTGTATGGATTAGCTTTCCAAACCAAACTGCTTTTTTTTCCTTTTGGCTCCAAATTGCAAAGGACTTGCCCAGGGCAATTTGTCTTCAAGAAAATAGGGCCCCCCTGTGGTTGTCATAATGCAGATTGGACGAATGTTCTATTTATGCCAACTCTTCCAGGTAGGAAGGACAAGGAAGGGGAAAGAAAATTTTGAGGCAATTCATTCTGACATATTGCTAAATAATGAACTTCCAATTTATTGGGGAACTAAAAATGTCAAGGCAATTTAGAAACCAAAATTCAAAAAACTGGGCAAGCCAGTTGACTCTGTACCTGATTGGGTTGGAGTTTAATGAACATTTTCAATAGCTTGCTTACCCAAAGATACGTAGATTTTTTTAAATTAAGTAGACTTTTTATTATTCTTTGATGGACAGTAGGTTGTCTCAGAGTGTTACTCCATTACCCTTATCTATCACTTTTGATGGACTAAATAAAAATCATCTGATTTTTGTTCATGGAAATAGAAAAATACTCTTTTTTACAAATAAAGAGAAAGAAGGACTAGAGCATGTAAGTACTATTTTCTATATCTGTTCATAATCATATGCCCTTAAAGAAAGAATTATGAATTTTAAAAAGTCTGTATGGACCTTATTTTGTTTTAACATAGCATGCTAGTCATGGTCACTTCTTATGTAATGCTAATGGCAAACATGATACTATTTTAATGCTTTCACAACTGAATGGTTAAACTATAAACATTGATTTTTTAAAAAGCAAGACATGCAGTAATGTTTTCATATGATGCTGTAATTCCTTTTTCAACCACTTCTCCATTCTCTTAAATATTTTATGGATTTTATTAGGTCACATTTATGCTGTGAGGCCAAGAGTACCAACAGTGTACTATCTTCAAGTATTTTCTGTTGCTTTTTTCAAGCTCAATCACAGGACAATACATTTGGGAGATAAATGTATTTTATTATACATTGAAGGTGACTTCATTTTCCATACCTCATCTCTATTACAATGTACGAACCTTTTCTTTCTCTTCTGTGGATGCAGCAATTGGAATCTTTATTCTATTGATTATCATAAACATGGGGCTTATCAGTGGTTATAAATGACTGAGGGTCTTGAATGTTTACGTATGTTGAAATTTAAGAAACACATAAATCTTACACACAAAAATGTGTAGCCTCAAAGATGATTTTAATGTGGCCAGCTGAAATCTGGATTATTTTCTTGAGGGTGATTGGTTTGTAATACATCAAGAAATCTCTGAAAACATGTGCTACCTGGTTGTATGGAGTAGTGTGTACATTTGTTTTGGTTTGTGTGTGTGTTCTTACATTTGTAATAATTTTAAATTAATTCTAATGGAAATAATCAGCAGAGGACAACTGTGGTCTAACAATGAAAAGTAACATCATGAATATGTTCATATCAATTTGTAGATAATATATTTTTGCAAAACTTTATTTACATTGAGAGATGTGACTGTCATTAAATGTTTACATTTTGGTGATTAGAGAGTTAAGGCAGATAGACAGCTAAATGACTTTTGCCCTGTTAGATTATAAAATCTCTTCCATTACTCAAAAACTCATTTCTTGCTGCAGGCAGCCCACATCATTATAATAATAGTAATTATAATAATTATCATAGCACATACAATATACTATGCCGCCTATCCCAGTGAATCCTCCAGCTCTTCAAAAAAGAAATACACACCGTAGTTGGGAATCTCTCCTTCTGGAATGCAGACACCGCTGGAGCGAAAAAGGGGGCATTGCTCTTCATTTCGGGTTCCAATTCTAACAGTTGTTATTCAGAAGAAAAGGTTTAATGAAGGTTAAAAATAATTTGGGAGAATTGAGTGGAAACCGAGAATCTCAAATACCTCAAGATGTTGTTGTTAAAAATGTAGATAATATCCAAGAAAACATATGAATTTTTAGCTTTTAATACAAAAGAAATTCCTCTCTTATAGGATCACGTTCTGCAGATAACGTGCTCATTGTATACACACCAAAGAATGCCAGTTGACTGTCCAGAGATCATCCATCAGCTGTGGACACCTTGATTGTAGGTATGTACATTTCCCATAATGTATTGGACTAGTCTCTAAGAAAAATCAGGACTGTGTTATTTAGAATATGGAGTGCAAACGATCCTGCTTTATTCTTAGATTGACTTTTTGCTCCAGTAATTTCTGAACCACACCATGTTCTCAGGCTAATTTTGGCTACATTGTGAATGTATGTGGATTGCACACGGACAGCTTTGCAACAGTGATTGCTGGTTGGCCATCTCACAGAACACCCTGGGTTTGTTAGATTCGAATTGCTTTCCCTTCTCTCTTAATTTCAATGAGTCTATAAATATAATAAAAGTAGGTGTGTTGTATTATTTTATTATATCTCCATGTGATCTGAACTGGAATCAGTAGTTTAGAACAGTATAAGAATGGGAAATATAAACTTTTGACAAAAGTTCCCCAACCTGACAAGTTCTTCTAAACAACAGCCCTTTTGTAGACCTGACAATGATAGTAATTCACATGGCTTGGTTTTCTTCTCCCCCACGCCTGCATTTCCAAACCTAAATGTTT
>PVKM010010232.1:0-35306 GCA_004027735.1 Carollia perspicillata
TTCTCTTTTTATTTTAATGCTGTTTTCTTTGGCCGTGCAAAAGCTTTTTATTTTGATGAGATCCCATTTATAAACCTACTTTTGCTCCACCTTGTGCTATGCCTTTTAGAAGAAAATACAGGAGACGTTTTATAGAATAGCAGTAAAAAAAAAATGAATGAAATAAGACTAGATGTAGCCATTTAGACAAACACTAAAACACCATATTGATTTTTAAAAAGCATCAGCTAAAGCATGCATACAACATGGTATCACTCCTATAACTTTGCAAAGACACAAAACACTATGTTATACGTGCAGTGCCAGGTACCCATTTCCCAGCTGCTATAGCTTCAGCTTCATTTCACCTGTTCTTTTCCAAGTGAGAAAACAATTCTTTCTATTGTGCTTTTCCCTGCAACCAAATTGCTTTATTTTGTCAAGTGTTTCTGTGGATTCTCAGTACGGTTAGTGATGAGTGCCCTAGAAACATCAAAGGGCCCCTTCCATGACTCTCTGTGAGCTCAGGGCATGCGGAAAGTTCTGCTCTGGTCACTGTTGATACTTTATTATGCATCCCCCGGTACTTCACATATCCTCCTGGGGCCTAATATGATATATTCTTCCTCCCTTTGGCCCCAGTAAATCTCCAGTTTCTTTCTGAGCATAAGAAGGGATTAAAAAATAAAATATAAATACATTTATTATATAGTATATATATATAAACTCTTCCCACAAGCAGACTGATAGGCAGGCAATCCGGGGGGCAGGGAGCTGCCTTTAACAGCAGGTAACGGTGCAAAGCTGACATTTCAGGGAGGTTTACTGTCAGGGAGCAGAGATAAGGGATGGGAACCACTTGTGTCCAAAAGACTGTATCAGGAACATGGTGATAGGATTGGCTTCTGATTCCTCACTGGCTACGGTTTAATTTCTACTCAAAAAGACACAGCATGATTTCATAGCCCCAGTCTCTCCCAAGGACATGTACTTTCTTTCCTTTGGGCTCCCAGCAACACAGTACACCACCAAGAACTGTTATCAGTTTTGCATTTTGAAAAAAAAATATGGAGTCTGATCAGTTTCATGAGGCTGAGGATATGGAACATCACCCAATACCTGTCACACAAATTCCTAGAACTAGGACCAGATAGGTAGATTTTTATCTTTTACATTTTTTCAAAGTGTGTTTATAAAGAAGACTGTGTCAACTATTTAGTTAATACAAAATCTGATAAAGAATGAATTTAATAACTAGTGGGAATGGAAATTGGTACAACTTTGGAAAACAATTTGGCCGTATCTCAAAAATTAAAATGGTGCATCCCTTTGATCCAGCACTTCCATATTTAGGAATTCATTCCTCTCATTCATCCATGTTACATGGACAAAGATGTACCTGAAGAACTGAGACGGCAAAATATCAGAATTATGTTGATTAAAATCAACATAAGGACCTATCAGTAGAATGATAGGTAAATAAATTTTGCTTCATCCATGTAAGTAAAATCTATTCAGTCAATTTCTACAAAATATCTGCTGCTGGGATTTTTCTTGGTATTTCATTGAATCTGCAAATTAATTTGGGCAGCAAAGACATGAGCTATATTTATATTTATTTAGATACTTTAAGTTTTCTCTCAATAATGTTTTGTCATTTTTCAGTATAAAGGTTTGGGCAGGTTTCTTACAATAGCTTTTGGGTTTATTAGTTCCACTGTTTTTTTTTTCCTAACTAATTAATTTGTCCTAAATTATTGATTTCTTTCTGTTTTCCTTTCATTTAGTTTTATTGTTCTTTGTGTAGCATTATGTTAGGCATTAAATAATTCTTTTCATTTTTTACTGATATGAATATTTTATGCTTCATTGCCATAAATTACTTTCTGAGCACATCTTTGACCACACCACACAGGTTCAGATTAAAGTGTGTGTTTTTTGTTTTTCTTCCCTAGAAATTTTATAATTTTAGTTTCTAGTTTTTCTTTTATCTAAAAAAGTTTTTGAGAGATTTTTTTGTACTCCATTTTATTCAATGTTATGAAAAATCCCTATATCATTAAAATTGTTGTGAATATTAACTATAATATATATTGTTTATGCTCTATAAGAGAGACTTTTTAAAAAAGTGTCAAATGGAAGGGCCTCTCTTTTTCTGATTTTGTTATTATTTTCTAATTTCATTGCAGTGTGGTCAAAGAATGTTTTCTTTATTATTTCTACTTTTTGGAGCTTATTGAGGTTTTGTTGTGGCTTAATATTTGGTCAGTTTGTATGGTCATTTGAAAAGGCATTATATTTACTTTTCAGAGAATAGAGTTTAACATGTTAAACTCTATCCGATCAAACTTATTAATTCCATTACTAAGGTCACGTGTATTCTTTATACATTTGATCTGTGATAGGCTGAAATACATCAATTCAACTTTCCTATCCTTACAACGTTTTTGTCTATTTACCGTTACACACTTACATTTTTGATTGGTGGGCATTGTTGCCACATTGTTTGTTACAAGGATGTGTGTTGCTGTAGTAAATTACTTGGCATTCCATTGTGTCATTTTTGTTCTGTTTAATATTTTTTGGTCTGAATTCCACCTTCTCTGATACAAAGATCTTGCCTCCTGCTCTCTTTTGTTTGCCTTGGCTTGTATCTGAGCCTGCTCTTTAATTTTGACCTTTCTGTATCATCTTGAGCAGCATATTTTTTATTGAAGTTGAGTATTACATTGTTTTATATATATGAAATTTTTAAACAGATGCTTCATACCCATTTATATTTATTAACGCAACAGATTTGTTTGATTTTAATTTACATATATTATGCTATGTATTTCAGAGGTTTTTCAAATATTTCGTTATCGGGTATGTTTGATTGGCTTTATTTTTTGTGCACGATTCCAGATTTAGTACACTTTTTATTTTAGTTCTAGTGGCTGCCTTTGTAAGTATAAATTTATAATAACAATTAAAGCTGTGTAACACACGGCTCTTGGTATGCTATCTCTAAACAATATCTTATTTCCGTTTAGCAATTCTCTTTCCTTTCCCCTCTGCTTTGTCCATCATCTGATCGTATGCACATTGAGTAATGTGTTTTTCATGCTTACCTTCGTATTATTGAATATAATTGTTTTCCATTCCTTGATTTGTCACCTTTAAAGAATACTCTTTAGTGTCTTGATAGTAAAGAGCCAGCAATAAGTGAGCATACTCTTCTCCCACATTCTTTCCTCTCTCTACTGATTTTTGCTATTTGTATCATGTCAACATTTTCAGGGCTTCTGAGTTACGGTTTTCAGTATTCTGCACTTTATGTAATGGTCATTTTTTTTAAATTATTTCATTTTTAAGCTTTTTATTATGATATGTAATGTGCATGGGAACATGCACATGAAATATACATTAGTTGTATAAATCAATTGCATGAGTCAGCTTGGGCTGCCCTCACAGAATGCCATAGATGGAGCGGTTAAACAACAAAAATTCATTTTTCTCCCAGTTCTGAAGGCTGGAAGTTAGAGACCAGGGCGCCAGCAGGGCCAGGTGCTAGTGAGGGCCTTCTTCCCAGCTGGCTGAGGTCCTATTTCTTGCTGTGTCCTCACACGGCAGAGGCAGCTCTGGTGTCCATTTCTCTTCTCTTAAGGGTACCAGTTCTATTGGGTCACAGCTCTGCCCTTTGACCTCACTTAACCTGAATCACCTTGTTAAAGATTCCTTCTCCAATACGGTGACATGGGAGGGTGGGCAGTTAGGGCTTTGGGGGGAGACACAGCAGCTGTGTGACAAACTACTCATGTCTGAAATGAAGATGAGAGCATTCCACAAGCCCCTTTCCAATTATGTCCTCCCTTCTCTGCCTGGAGGCTACTGCTACCCTAATTTTTGCTATATTTGTGCCTTTTTATTTATATTTTCATCTCCTAAGTACGTATCCCTTAACAAAATAGTGAAGTTTTGCTTTTTTAAAAAAATTTTTGTCTAAATGGAGTCCTATTTATGAAATCTTTTGTATCTGGCTTATTTTGTTCAGTATTATATTCCTAAGACTCACCCTTGTGGTGTGGAGCTATAGTTTATTCATTTTCATTGCTATACATTATTCTATTTTAAAAACATAGCAGTGATATTTAATGTATTCAATAATTTACGAACATTAGGTTGTTTCCAATTTTTGGCTTTTATGGGCAATGTTCATAAACTTTCTTGTAGCTGTTTCTCAGGGCCCATAAATACATATTTCTATTGAGCATATGTTCCTAATAGTATAATTAGAAAATGACAGTGTGTGTGTTCTCACCTTTACTTGATTACATCCACTTCTTTCCAAAACGGCCATATAAATTTGCATTCCCACCAGCAGTATATGAGTTTCTGTTGCTTCATGTCCTTGAATTGTCACAATTTAAAAATTTCCTCATCTGATGAGCAAATAATAAATAATCTCTCAGTGTGATTTTAGTTCACATTTCCTTAATTAAGAAGGTTAAGAATATTTTCATGCGTTTATTGATCATTTGGATTTCTACTTTTGAGAAGCAATTATTTCAATTTTTGCTCATTTTAAAATTGGTTGCTTTGATCACGAGGATATGGAGAGAGGGGAACCCTCATGCACTGCTGGAGGGAATGCAGACTGGCACAGCCACTGTGGAAAACAGGGTGGAGGCTCCTTAGAAAATTCAAAGTGGAACTGCCTTTCGACCCAGAGATTTCACTTCTGGGAATATAACTGAAGAAACCTGAAATGCTAATTTGAAAGCATATGTGCCCCACTATGTTATTTACAATATCCAAGATGTGGAAGCAGCCCAAGTGTCCATCAGTAAGTGAGTGGATAAAAAGGCTGTGGTACAGTTAACCAATGGAATACTACTTGGCTGTAAAAAAGGAAGAAAATCTTACCTTTTCTTTACCTTTTGCAAATCTTACCTTGCAACAGCATGGATGGACCTGGAGAATATTATGCTAAGTAAATTAAGCCAATCAGAGAAAAACAAATACTTATGATCTCACTCATATGTAGAATCTAGTGAACAAAATAATTTAGCAAACAAAATAGGTGCATAAATACATAGAACAGACTGACAGCTGTCAGAGGGGAGAAGGGTTAAAGGGCTGGATGGAAAAAGGTGAAGGAATTAAAGTGAGAGCCAGAGGGAAAGAGGGTGAGGGGAGGTGGAAGAGGACAATGCGGGGATAAATGGGGAGAGAAAGAGACTTTACTTTGGGTGATGGGCACATGATGCAGAAGGTGATTTTCGAGTTGTACACTTGAAATTCATATGGTGTTGTTAACCAATGTCACCCCAATAAATTCAATGATATGAAGTAGGTTGCTCTGACATATTTCTAGTTTATTTGTATATAGGCTCACTATTCGGGATATAAACACTTTTTAGGTATACATGTTGTAAATATTTTCTACTCAGTAGGTGTGCTTTTTAACTCTCAAAAAGTTGTCTTCTGATGAACAGAAATTCTTAATTTTAGTATACCAAAATTATGCTGTTTGCTACTTTTTAAAAAGTGGTTATCTTTTATGAAAGTATAGCAATTCCCTTCTAGTCCTACTTTTCCAAGAGTTTTAAATCATAAGCAGATATCAAATTTTGGCAAATAACTTTCAGCATTAATTAAGATGATCACATGATTTTTTACCTTTATTAATAGAAAAAGAATATATTTCTTATTGCACATGTTTTAATGTTATAGTCAGCAAAAGAAATTTAAAGTTGGAAAAGAGGAAGCTTTATAGAACTCCTGTTATTGTCCACAGGCACGTCCAGATTGACCCGGTGCAGAAACACCTCTCCCAGATTAATCAGTGAAGGATATTTTTTGAAAGTTCCTACATCCTGAAACTGCAGAGGTTCCATTTGCTAACTCAGGGAGATAGCATGATCTCAGAAATATTCAGGTTACTTTGCAGTGTATGAACCATGATAACTTAACCAGTTTCATTCATGGGTTATCTTCTGAATATGTTCCAGACCATTTGTTTTTAATTCTGTCTCAATTTTATTCCTGCCTCCCTTCCCTGAAGTTCCTTCATGGGTGCAACTAGCAGGTGAGTGGGTGCATACATGGCAGGAACTCACCTGCCCAGACAATGGAAACTGGACCTCTGGGACTGAGACTCCAGCATTGTTATTTATAAAACCTCCCCAGGAGATACCAATGCACAGCCAAGGTTGAGAACCACTAATCTGTAGCTCTTTAAGGCTGAAAATCCTACGTGTGTTTGTGAAACAAATTCTACAGAGAAGACATATATATGATCATTACAAAGTCAGATAAACAATAGGATTCCAGCCCTGGCTGGTGTGGCTCAGTGGTTGAGTGCTGGCCTGCAAATCAAAGGGTCATTGGTTTAATTCCCAGTGTAGGGCACAGGTCTAGGTTGAGCGCCAGGTCCCTAGTAGAGGGTATGCGAGAGGCAACCACACATTGATGTTTCTCTCCTCTTTCTTTCTCCCTTCCCCTCCCTATAAATAAACAAACAAACAAACAAATAAATAAAATCTAAAAAAAAAAAAGGATTCCACATTACCTAAATGAGACCCTGCAGAACAAGAAAAGGAAAAAACACTGCCAAGTAGAGGAAGAGAAGAAGAGGACAAGAAGGGAAGGCTCAGAATGACAGCAAATCTACTCACTCAGTTTTTTCTGGAATGTCGTTTTGGGTCATGCACACACAGTTGACCACAATAGTGACCGTAATAAATGTACTGAACCACCTGAGAGGCTGTGTTAAGGAAAAGCTCAGAGTCACCATGTTTCCCTGGTGGCATCTGTGATCACCTTGATGCTCAATGATTAATTTCATCACTCTTGGCTGGGATCAGCTTTATAGTCTCATCACTCAATAACCAGTAACATTTACTGAGTGCCTACCCTGAGCAGCATGCTTTGCCCACATTATTTCTAATACAGTTACCTTACAGGTGGACATTATTATCTACATTTTGGGCCTAAGAATGCAGGCTGACAAAGCTTAGGTAACATTTCCCTGGTCACACAGCTAGCCAACCACGATGCTGGGGTGTGAACTCAGATCCTTTGATAACAGAACCTTGGTGAAAAGAAACAGAGTCCCTCCTCCAGAATGTCCTTCTGCCCTGAGGACTTCATTTCACTATACAATATAGCCTGAAATTTCATCTATAAATGTCCCTTTTTTTCTAAAAGACAAAGAGAATACTCCTAGAAAGTTAGAAGTAAAGGGTGGGTTGTAAGCTTTTATGGGAATTAGTTTAGGCAGATTGCTTTCCTAAGTTAGCTGAGGTCAGTTACACTGAGCAAGTGGACTTCTGGCCAGAAATAATGGAGGCAGGACCAGGAAGCAAAATGCTGGTTCAAGGTGAAAATTCCAAACAGGACTAGGTGAGAACTCTGAATAGCCAGAAAGAAGAGCCTTAGAGGAGACGCTGAGTAAGGGATTTACCAAAAGTGGAAGGACACTGAACAGGAAGGCAAATGGAAGGGGGTAAATATATGGGAAAAAATGTTAGTGGGGAAAATCCAGTGACAGTTTTCTCCTGTTGGACATTTTTCTCAGAACTAGCTGGATCCCGAACAATTACTTCCTGAAGAAAAATAAAGCCTGCAGATGAGCTTGACCTACAGAGAGTGAACCCCTCATCTTTCTTAATTTCAACTTGAGCAGAAGAATTTAAATCTATTTTAGTTTTTGTAAATGCTTTCAGTGTGCCCTGTTTTATAGTTACTTAGGAACAAATCTATTTTAAAAAGGGAAATTCTACTAATTAATCCCCATTTTTCTGTTGACTTGCAACTAAAGCAAGAAATATGTTCACACGGTGGGGGGATGTTAGCCCAAGGTTTAACTTAAAATAATATTTTCAATTCCACAAATGTATAAAAGTAATATGATATGTCGTGTATGATGTTACTTATAACAACATTCATAGTAAGTTTTATTAGAATTATAATTTTGATGAAAAAGTAATACTACGACACTGAGAATCTCATACCTTAAAGAGTATCTTTTGGGGTGAGAGTTACCAAGTTCATGAGATTTAAATATATAAATGTAGATTTTGATAAGTCTGTGACAAAGAGACCCTCAACAGCTCTTTCTGTCCTGCTGTAAGTCCACTACACAATTATTAACTCATAAAATCTCAAGATAGAAAGACTATTCGCTGGTCACTTGGTTCTTTAAAGGAATATTATTTCTAATGAGCTGTTTCTGACTTATCTCTATGTAATTTAACTAGAATGCATGGAGAGAATTTTGAATATTTGCTCTTTTGCTTTATTTTTAATTGTATGTAATTGCACATATATTTAAAAATCTAAGGAGATATGACATACTGAGAGAATAAGTTACCCCAATTCACTTCCATCAGCTGCCTTCTTCTTTGTCACTGATACTTCTCTAAGCAGGATGCAAGCTGGACATTTTAACCAGTGGGTAACCTTGGACAATTTACTTAATGCTTCTATGTGTCAGTTTTATTATTTGTAAAGTGTGGATGTTAGTCCCTTCTTCAAGGGTTTCTGTACCTAAGAAAGTGTTGATACTTAGAAGGTATTTAGCAAATGGGAGCCTACTGTTATCATTAAAATCCTCTGTAGAATCAAGAAATTCAAGATTCATTTAAGAAAATATAATTTCCACTGGTTAGCCATAAAGTAAGGAAAAGGAAATGTCAATACAACTTTCCCAGGCTGCAGTTTCATGTTGAGAAGACCAAACCTGGCAGGGCTACCAGCTCCCTGGGAGCTGCCCAGCAATCCAGCGAGCTGAGCAAGGGTGCGGGGAGAGAGTTCCTTTTACTAGGAGCCTCCTAAGAAGAGGATGGCTACCATCTGCCAGACAGCTGAGGCAAGGCTGTTCTTGCAAATCAACCTCCTGGAAGCCAGAGCTGAATTTGTCATTAGGAACTTCCAACTTGGACAGTCACCAGGGAAAATCCTTGGAAACCAAGCCAAAGCCTCTTCTTTCTACTAGTTTGGCTGGCCTTGGAAAAAACAAACCCCCCACCCACTAGTAAAATCCCCAAACTGAAGCCAGCTTCTGAAACTACCTAAAGCAATTAAGCAATTAATATAATACAGACATTTGACTAATGTATCTCTAATCATTACATTATCCAATGGCATGAACCTCGGGCTATTAACATTTTTAACCTGCTGGTAGTTTTTAACCTGCTGGTAGTTTTAACCTGCTGGTAGTAACTCAGTAACCAGTAACCCCACTGGTTATGGGGTCCCACTGAAACAATCTATCTACCCTTCGCCTGTTGTGGTCTGTTCTCTTGGTCCTCTGGGAGATGCTGCTCTTTTGCCCAATAAGCAGCCACTCCCCAGCATAGCCAGGGCACAGATATACTATGCCTATTTCATTACCCCAAAGAAGGCTTGGGGCTCCATTAGTCATCTTTATGTTGTAGGAAGAGCAGACCACATGTGGTGAGAATGTCCCTGGAATATCAGCAAAGCTCCCCTCACAAAGAAAGCATTTCTGAACACATGCATCCTTAGGTGTGTCCATACTAGTCTAGGTGAGCTCAATCCCATCTCCATGTCACACAAAGACATCTTCTGTCTTGGGACTGCCTTCAGGTGTTGGATACATTAAAGCCACTAACACCTTTTTCAACATAATGATTGAAAAAAGAGTTCAATTGGAGGGAGACTCTATTATTAACCTCTAAAGAAGGCACTGGACACAGTGGGCAAGGCCTGATTCTACATGTGGAAGAATCAATTACACAAAGGATATGAGTGGACAGACACTTTGATGGCTGTTCTTCTGATCCGGTTGAAAGGACTGAACAGGCCCAGGGCCCGAGTGGCACTAAACCGGTAAATGGTCCTTGTTTTGTTCAGCACCATAAATGTCTAAAACAAAACAAAAGAGAAAGGGGACCTCTAGTGAAAAACATGCATCCTCACGCAACCATGATTTTTTAAAGATTTTATTTAATTTATTTTTTAGAGAAGAGAAGGGAGAGGGAAAGAGAGGGAGAGAAACATCAATGTGTGGTTGCCTCTCGAGTGTGGACCTGGCCTGCAACCCAGGCACGTGCTGTGGACCGGGAATCGAACCAGCAACCCCTTGATTCACAGGCCGGCACTCGACCACTGAGCCACACCAGCCAGGGTACAACAACCATGTTTTTGAGCATGAGTGGCATCATCTCTAGGTCATGAGCAAGAGGGTTCTGGGAACCATGGGTCAACGAGAGCCAAATGGAGAAGCAGAGAGTTAGGGAGGGTCAGGGAGTAATAGCCATATGCCTACTCTCACAGCAAGACCTCAGGCCCTGTGGCTGACTGTGCATCACAATGAGTCCACCACAAGTACCCAATGGACAGATGGCTGACCATGGGGTAGCTAAGAAGTATCATGCCCAGGACTGGAGGATGGAGTTCTGGCGGCATTTAATTTCTCTTCTAATTAGTGGGTCATCCCTGGTTCTGCAATGTTTCTTCTGTTCTTCACCTCCCATGTCTTCCCTTTTAAACCCTCCTCTGAGCATCTCGAGTGTGAGGGCTCTTGGCAGATTAGAGGAGGGAGGAAGACATTCTAGTGCCATTATTTTCTCTACAAACCACATTGGAGATGGCTAATTCCTGCCCCTCCCACCTCCAAAACATGCATACACCATTCTTTTAAGCTGTGGAGAGTACCTAAAGTGCAATACAAACTGGATAATTATCATGGAACAGCTCTTGTTCAAACTAGTGGTCCTCAAACTTTTTGATTTGGGGACATTTTCATACTATCACAAACTACTGAGGGCCCCAAAGAGCTTTTGGTAATGTTTCTACCTTTTTGCTCATACCATATGTATGTGTATGTATGCATGTGTTTATATATGTATGTATATAAATACATGTTTGTGTATATATAATATTAGAAATTTAAAATGTGGGAAATTTTAAAACACAGGAATATACAAGCATAATCCCAGTAGCTGTTAGACTAATGATGTCATCTCCATCAATTCCTCTACACTTACTAATGTACGTTCACAAAGGGTGTGAGTGAAAAAGACAAATGACATCTAAGGATTATCATCTAATAGTTTCGACCTGCTGAACTCAATAAAAGAGTTGTGAGAAGCCCAGGGGTTCTGAGATCATACTTTGAGGACCACTGGTTTAAATCATCCTCATTTCTTTTCCCTTTACCAACTCTACACATCCCCTGCCCCAAGATCCCTGCTCCCCACTTGCCAAGAAAACCAGCACCTCTGGAGATCCTTGGTCACAACTCATCCAAAAGAACAGCCAACTTCCTTTGAAAACCACACTATAGTTCTCACTGCTTTTGAGGATTGGAGTTCAATTAGCCTCTCCCATTAATGCCATAAAGATTCAAAGAGAATGTCGAAGAGGTAAATTAAATATATTCTTCATCGACTCAGTCTAGCTGAGAACCACACCACCCAAGGTACAGAAGGACTCCCTGGGCTGGGTGGGGACAGCAGCTTCCTTTCCCAGAGCTGAGAACAGCCATCCCAGCCAGCAGTCCTTACCTGGTTTAGCCCTTACCCTGTGTGTACTGTAGAAGGGGTCCAGATCCTCTAGGGGCTCCCCGACCAGCTCTGCTGGGAGCTCGCCATAGAACTTGGGTAGCTGGTTGCAGGCTTTCAAGTCCAGCTGGGGCCGAGTCCTCTCCTTTTCATCCTTCTGCTTCTTCTCACTCTGCTTACCTTTGGCTTTCTTGGCTGCCTGCTGGGCAGCAATTCTCTTTTCAATCTCCACCAGGGACTCTGGAGTGAATCGACGGAAGTTGGTAGTTTCCAGGGACCCAAAGGGCAATTCCATCTTCTCATTCTTCTTTAGGAAGAATTTATACTCTTATGAGAGTGGACATAACCACAGAGAAGTAACAGCCGACCTACTGGCCCTCTTCCTCATATCCTTCCCAATTTTCTTGCTAGAACATCTCCCCTACCCACTTTTCCCAGTCCTTAACTCACACTAAGCTCTCCCCGAGACCCCACCATCCCTAAATTTAATTATAGGAATATAAAGAACCAATGAGATTATTTGGTCTAGTGACTTTTTCAGGCTGGCATACCCCAAAGTCAAGCAGATGGTGGTAGAGGCAGCCCTTGAATCCAGTACCCCAATGATGAAGACCCTGCTTGCTGTCACTAGTTCTCCAGGGTCCTGGGAGGAGTCTTCACCCCTCTGATATCACCCTTCCTCAATGCCCTCCATAACTTTCTCTGCCTCATTTCCATTTCTCTGCCTTCTGCCCATTTGTACTTGATCTTCTCTTAGGGAACCTTTCAATGTTAATCTATATGACAAGATTCAACATCTGTATTCTACCTCCTTCTATCTTAGAAGTCCCATGTGCTATGTGCCCATGTCCTGATTAACACGATGTTTTTATAAAGTGGTCACTCAAACACTGTTGACTTGATTGAATCCAATCAATGTCTTTAATTCTTCCCTTTTGAATAGCAAGAATGAAGTTAGCTATTTCTTCTTTGTCTGGAGGAGAACTACTTACATGTTGGAACTTTATTTTAGACCCAGGACTTGGTTACAGAGGAACAAGGCAAGGATTCTTTCAGTGACACTGAACTGACCACAGTGTTGAGAACTGAGTATAGGATGAAGCCAGAATTACAGGTGCTAGACATGAAGTTTGAGGTCAAAGCAGCTTTGATGCCATATGTCCACAGTAATTCTGCTACGCCAAGGACAGCGTTGTTGTCAAGGTTGAGGAGGAAGATCATGCTCACAGGGGGGAATCTGTAGTGATGTCATGTAAGTATGAGGGCCTAGTCCTTCTTCTAAGACTTTCCTGTCAGGAGAGAGTGCTGGGCTTGTGGTCCCTTGATCAAAGTGGTCTCCCTTTTCCCATCTACCACCCAGTGATTTTTCCATGGTAGCCTGAGACAAGCATTTGAACGCAAGTCATCTATTTGACAGCTAATTCCAAGAAACTCTGAGAAGAGTGAAAATGTAAGATAGAAAGAAGAAAGCCAGTACTGTTTCTATGATCAGATTACCCCTGTGGACAACCAGAATTTAGAACAATTTCACTGAAAGATAAGGGTTTTGAGGCTTAATCCACCAGCCCCACTCTCATTGGCTGAGGGTCATTCCAGAGATGTTAACTCTCTGGAATTCACAGCAGTAACCAGAGAAAGCCCTAGACAGAGAGAGATGTGGAAAGTGACCTCTGGGCCCCTGGGAGATACGGGCAAAGTGCAGATAGTGACTGCTCCATCCCTGAGCTATGTGCAGCTGCTTGTAGCCCTAATTGGGAATCCTTATTTCTCAGTCAATTTAAATGCAGTGGGAGGTGGCATGCTTCCTGTGAAGCAGCCATGTTGTACCCATGTATTATATGGAATTAGTCTAGGCTTGGGATTCACTTCATGGATTGATAGCTGGGGAGGAGCCAGTTCAAGATACTTCTATCCTGCTTCATTCCCAGGCTCAGCCTTGGCTTTGAAATAGTCCACCTGAGTGTTTGTGGGTATATTCCCTCCAGCCCAGTAGCTGTTCCTAATAAGCCAGCCTCCCTATTTGGTGGACATTCAGCCCTCTCCAGATGAGTCAAAAGCGCTATTTGGTTCCCTTGCCCCTCTTAATGTCGGGCAGGAGAGGGCCTTTCTCTATTGCTCCTCTAAGGAGCCTATATCATCCAGAGCCTGCAGGACTCTCTGGAGGAAGATTAAGCAACCCTAATACTAAACTCAGTGATGAGCAGAGATTAGCTACAGGGCCAGTGCTTTCTTCTCTGTAGTGGGATTCCTCTCTGGTTCCAACTCCCATGAGCCAGATCCAGACCTGCAGATATTCCTCTCACAGCAGCTCCCATCACTCACATTGCATGATCAGTCACAGGGGTTTCAGCTCAGAGCCTTTGGGGAGGATTTAGCTAACCCTGAATTTCCGCCAATGCCTTCTGCAGAATTTTAGTGCACTGTAAATAAGAGGTCTGGGGGATAAACAATGCTGGCCAAACTTTTCCCTTGAAATGCATTTGTCAAAAAGCATGAAAGACACTAACATGTTTTACTATTCACTTTATTCTGTAATGGAGTGTTTTTAAGGAGTGTCAGTTATTTCTGGACATGGCAGGCAGGTGAAGGAGAATGTCTGGCTCATGGTGCACACGGCTGCACTTGCCAGCAGAGACTGTGCTATTGGCATCCTGCTCTCCAGCTTGCAGCCTGCCTGTCAATTTTTGTCCTAAATAAAATAAATTCTTTAATTGTTCTAATTGGTTGCCTTTTCTTCTAATGCAAAGTTTTTCTTTAAAAACCACATGAATAGATTTTGATTGTTTCTTTAGGTGATTGATTTGTGAGCCCATGTTTACTGTTTATGTTAATCTAAATGCTGCAACATCTCCTGAGAGCTTAGTGATGACTTGGCAGGTCATGATGACTTTAAAATTGTTCTCTGGTCCCGAAAGTTTGCAAAATCCTGACCTAACACACCATCTCTTTTCTTTCCTTTTTCTTTTTTAAAAAGATTTTATTTATTTATTTTTAGAGAGAAGGGAAAGGAGGGAGAGAGGGAAACATCAATGTGTGATTGCCTCTCATGCGCCCCCTACTGGGGACCTGCAACCCAGGCATGTGCCCTGACTGGGAATCGAACTGGCAACCCTTTGGTTTGCAGGCCAGCACTCAGTCCACTGAGCCACACCAGCTAGGGCCTAACACATGGTTTCTAAGACAGCTGGGTCTCCAGGACTCTGGTCCACCATGGTCCATGCAAAGCCTAAAAGGCACTCCAATGACTCTAGATTTTCTGTGGACTACAATGTTCTCAGGAAATCTGCCACCCCCAGGACTCATCATGGAGTAAACAGGATGGCTTGCATCACAGGTGTGTAGAGAAGTATCTGTGGGGCATTTTCCCTAGTTGTTTTAGAGACACTAGGCCTGAAGCTTTTACAACAAGCATCTGTTCGCTTGTCTCTGCAGTAACCACAGGCTCTGAGGAGTGAGTTTGAAGATGCAGATTCCAGGACCCCACCTATTAAGATTCTAATTCAATAGGCCTGACATGAGTCCCAGAAAGCTGCATTTTATTCAAGCTCATGGCTGAAGCTGCTAAAGTCATTCTACCTTTGAGAGGCACCAGAAGCCTCTGCAACTGTGGACGTGAGAAAGAGTGCAGGTCAGGGTTATGGGATCAGGGTAGGATCTGATGACCTACTCCCACAGTTTCTGAGCTTTGGTGAAACTCTTAGTGGATTCTGGAGACAGGTCAGAAGTTAATGTTGGGTGTGTTAGGGAAGAAGAGATCTAGCACCAAGTGGTGGGATGTTCTTGTTGAGTGATCATCCCAAGAAACTCTGACTCTTCAGAGGTTTTGGTTGGGCACTCCTTAAGACTTCCTTCTTTATGTTATCAGAGTTAGGGCAACTGTTGGTCCACAACTTAAGGGACTTTAACACTCATGGGATGGGAACAAAGAGTAGAATTTGGTTGTTCTGAGGATAAAGTTTCTGTAGGTATTTACCTTGTATCTAGGGATTCTGGGATATAAGAAAACCTACTGAATTTCCTCTTAATGGGCCATCTAGGCATCTTAGCATGGATTACTAAACCCTGGTAAATAAGTATTTTTTAAGAAATGATTAAGTCAACTTAAAGTGATTGAAAAGATAAAAGGTGTTCCACATTGGTCATTTCACTGGTGATGAAAATAGCTTTGATTGGTCCTTGGTCAGGACTTATGGTCCAAGAGGGCCACCAGACTCAGGGCTGTTAAATGGAGCTGGATGTGAATGAAGGTGGAAGTGAGGGTCTCCCTGAGATTACAGTGAGCAGCACAGGTGTGATGCTGTAATTTATAATGAGAAATATTTGCTCTTCAATCCCCTGTTTCTGGCACAGAGCTCCTAAAACCCTTGGAATTTTCTAAGTAATGAGAGCCATAAATGTATCTTTTGTTATGTTTATGAGGTGGCTTTTGGGACTCACTGCAGAACAGGGGGCTTCTTGCCAGTGGAGCCGACCATGTGATTAGAGAGTTGGAACTTTCATTACCACATGCTGACCCTTAGGGAAAGGGAGAGGGGCTGGAGATTGAGTTCATTCACAAATGGCCAATAATTCATGCCTATATAAAAAACCTCCATAAAAACCAAAGAGGGCAGAGCTTGGAGAGCTTTTGCATTGGTAAACATGTGGGATTTGGGGAGAGTGGTACCCTGTCAAGGACAAAGAAACCCCACACCTTCTCCTCATACCCTGTGCTATGCATCTCTTCCACCTGACTGTTATATCCTTTGCTAATAAACCAGTAACATGGCAAGTAAAATCTTTCTCTGAGTTCTGTGAGTCCCTCTAGAAAATTAACTAAACACAAGGAGAGGGTCATGGAAACATTTGATCTTATAGCCAGTAGGTAACAACCTGTGCTTGCGATTGGTGTCTGAAGTGTGTGTGTGTGGAGGGGGGCACAGTCTTGTGGGACTGAGCCCTTAATCTGTGGGGTTTGACACTATCTCCAGGTAGGTAGTGTCAGAATTGAGTTGCATTGTAGGACACACAGCTGGTGTATGGAGAATGTATGGAGAACTGCTTCTTGGTGGAGTAGGGAACATGCCCCTCCTCACACACACACTCATATTGGAATGGGGTATTAGACCATATTAGCAGGACAAAGGATCCTTTCTTCCAGTGTATGTTGTTCTTACTAGGAAAAATGTTTCTCTAATCATGCAATAAGTCTGAGTTGATCCCAAAGGTGGCTGAGCCCATGAGAAGAACTACTTAATTCATCAATCCACAGCAACAGCAACACTAGGCATAACCAACTCTTTCAATCCCCACAGAAATGCTGTAGAGTGGGTAGAAGGTATTTTCTTACATATAAGAAAACTAGGAACCCTTAGCATCTGTGCTTACTATAGGCTATAAAGATATAATTGGACTACACAAGCTTGCTCTGAATCTTTGGATTCCATATCTAGTGCCCTCCCACTTCTAGGATGGGTCTGGCTGGCTGAAGCAGTTCTGGAACCTACTGATGGGGGCACCATGGCAGGACTCTAGGGCTTGAAAGAAGCAGGGACTGAACTGAACACAATCAGATTTGGTGAGGTTTCAAGAGGCTTCAGAGAACAGCCTCTTTGTTTTAAAATATATAGCTCATTAAGACTCAGAATCCAAGAGAACGCTTTCCCGACTAATGTGACAGATATGATGTGGACAAACAGGTAATTATTGTGTTTCTAGAGCCTAATTAGTAGATGCAAGTGTCAGCCCCCATCCCATGTTGGATGACATCTTCTCATGCTTCTCATGGTTGCTCTCATCTATTATAGACAACCAAAACAATCATTTTCATGCAGGTGATCCTAAATCTGGGCCTTTCCTCTGAGCTCCAGACCCACTAATCCAATGCCTTTGTACATGTCCTCTTGAATGCCCCATAGACACCTCAAAATCATTGTGTCCCATGATTGCTCCATCTTATCCCCTCCCCCAACTTCTCCTCCTCCCATATGTTCCCAGTTTCAGTAAATTGAATAATCACTTTTCTAAGCTGGAAACTTAGGGGTCCTCCTCTATGCCTCTTTCTACAACAAGTTTCTTCCATTATTCCTGATATTGTTTTAGACTGTGGATGCAACAGTAAACAGCCTATAAACTCATAACTTTTGGGAGCTTAAATGTAGTTCTGGGTTGCAGCCAACTTTCTGGCCAGCATTCCAGGCAGACACTTTCCAGAGGAGAAAAAGACTGAAGTTATGATGACAACATGAGTCGTCTGGAGTCACATTTGAAATGCAAATTTAAATTTATACCTCCAACCTAGGCCTTTCAACTACATTCTAAATTCTTATAGTCAACTGTCTACTCATTATCCCCCACCTGGATGTGTGGTAGATCTATAAAGTCTATTAATTTCTTTAACCCAAATGTACTCTTTTCTTAGTCATCTTCATTTCAATAAATCAAAACTTCATCCTTCCAGTAATTCAGGTCCCAGATCTTGAAAGTTTGGAAGTAGCCATCACTTCTCCCTCTCAAATCTCACATTTGGTCCCTCAGAAAATTCTAATGACCTAGCTTCTAAAGTCTAGCTGTCTGCTTATCATCACAGCCATTGCCACCACCATTGAAAAATGCACCACCATCTCTTGGCCAAGAGGTAATTCATATATGTTCTGAGTGTGTCTCATGGGTGCCATTCTCTCAAATCCTTGCAGTCTACACTTTTTAAAGCAGCAAGATTGATCTTTTAAAAACATGCCTTGAAGCATGTTCTCATAAATTTCATCATTGAGCTCATCTCATCTCATTCTCTCTCTTGTTCACTGGGACCCAGTCCCAGAGAGACCACCTTGCTGTTTCTTGGACACACCAAACATACTCTTGCCTCAAGCTTCTTGAACTTGTTATTGCTGCCTGGTATTCCCTTCCCATTTATAACCATATGGCTCATTCAAATATCAACTTGTTAGAGAAGCCCCCGCTGACCATCCTTTCCCAAACAACAGCCCTTGGCCATTCTCTCTCCCTTTATCTTTCTTTTCTTTTCCTCATAGCTCTTTCAACTAACTAATATTAGCATTTTATTTGTTTACTATCTCCTTCAACTAGAGTTTTTGCTCCCTGAAATTATGGATTTGGTCTGTCTTGTTAACTGTTGAACTCTTAACATGAAAACAGTCCTTGGCACATACTAGGTGAGCCACATATAATTGTGAAATAAACTCAAGGGATTCTAAATGTGTACATATCAGATATTTATGGAACTTGCCAGAGCTTTTAACCTGCCACAAGGGTAGGGTTTGGAGGAAACAGGACAAAGAAAGCACAAGTACCTGAACTATGATACCAGGATGGGTAGAAACTGAGCATATCCCATGTTACTAAAGAAAAAAAAAGCACCTTTTGTTCAATAGCAGCTTAAGGGCTTAGGGTTCCCAAATCCACCCTAATTTGGATAAATATTGCTCTCCAAGGTAAAAGGAGAGTATGGCTAGACTCTCTAGTTCATGGTATGAGCAAGCAAAATAGCTTTAGCACTGGGGCTACTGATGGGCTCTCCATGCTAATGGAATTAAACGTCCCTGTTTTGGAGGATGTGACAAGACTAGTCAAGACTTAGGTTTGGCCAAGATGGAGGCATAGGTAGAAACCCTTCACTTCCTTGCATAACCAAAAGGAGGATAACAAATATAAAATCAATAAACAACCAGAAATGTCAGAAAATCAAACTGTGTGGAACTCTGACAACCAAGGAATTAAATAAACAGTCAACCAGACCAGCCAGACTGGTAAGATGGGTGGATGGAGAGAACCCACAGCAAGGTGGTGGACCACATGTGTTGGGTTGACTGAACGGGAAAATGAGACTCAGAGCTGACTGTGGGCTACAGTGGGGGTTGCCACAGCAGGAGAAACTCCCAGTTTCACAAGAGAGTTTGTTGAAAAGTGGGGCTAGAGCTGAGCAGGTGAGCTGCATTGTTCCCTCTGTGGCCCCTCCCCCAAAAGCAGCAACACAGCAAAGAAGGTTGCCCTTCCCTGGTGAATACCTAAGGCTCCACGCCTTACAACTTAACAGGTGCACTGAGACAAAGAAACATGGCCCGAATGAAAGATCAAAAGTCCAAAAAGAGAGCTAAGTGATGAGGAGATAGCTAACCTATCTGATGGAGAGTTTAAAGCATGGTAATCAAAATACTCACAGAACTGATTGAGCTTGGTCAAAAAATGAAAAAACAAATGCAAGATATGCAAAATGAAATAAAGCAAAATATTCAGGGAACCAACAGTGACAGGAAGAAAACCAGGATTCAAAGCAATGATTTGGAACAAAGGGAAGAAATAAACCTCCAACCACAACAGAACGAAGAAACAAGAATCCAAAGAAAGTGAAGAGAGGCTGAGGAATCTCTGGGGCAATGTGAAACATTCCAATATGTGAATTATAGGGGTGCCAAAAGGAAAAGAACAACAGCAAGAAATTGAAAACTTATCTGAACAAATAATGGAAAACTTCCCCAATCTGGCAAAGGAAATAGGCTTCCAGGAAGTCCAGGAAGCTTAGAGAGTCCCAAAGAAGGTGGACCCGAGGAGGAATATACTAAGGCACACCATAATTGCATTACCCAAGATAAAAATTAAGCAGAGAATCCTAGAATCAGCAAGAGAAAAGGAGGCAGTTACCTACAAAGGAGTTCTCATAAGACTGTCAGCTGAGATCTTGCAGGCAAGAAGGGGCTGGAAAGAAGTATTCCAAGTTGTGAAAGGCAAGGACCTACACCCAAGATTGCTCTATCCAGCAAAGCTATCATTTATAAAGGAAGGGCGGATAAAGCGCTTCCCAGAGAAGATCAAGTTCAAGGAGTTCATCATCACCAAGCCCTTATTATATGAAATGTTAAAGGGACTTATCTAAGAAAAAGAAAATAAAAAACTATGAACAGTAAAATGACAACAAACTCAAAACTATCAACAAATGAACCTAAAAAAAAAAAAAGAAAGAAAAACAACAAAAACAAGAACTAAGCAAACAACTAGAACAGAAATAGAATCAGAGAAATGAACATCACATGGAGGGTTTTCAGTGGGGAGAGGGAAGGGAGGAACAGTGGGGAAAAGGTACAGGGAAGAAGAAGAAGAATTGGTAGGCATAAAATAGATGGGGAGAGGTAAAAAATGGTATAGGATACAGAGAATTCAAAGAATTTACATGTACAACCCATGAACATGAACTAAGGGGGGATGGTGGAGGGTTAGTGGGTGCAGGGCAGAGGGGGGATAAAGGAGGAAATATTGGGAAAACTGTAATAGCATAATCAATAAAATACAGTTTAAAAAAAGACTAGTCAAGACTTAGAATTTTAGATAGGCAGTGATAATATGTCAAGCTGAGCTGTCCATTGTCCTAGAGCAACAGGGCACTGGATATGTAAGTAAGCTGCCCAGGGAAGAGACGGAATTTAAAGTAGCTATGCCACTGGGAAAGTGTAATGCGCTGTTTGTGGTGATGAAAATGAGACCACACTAATCCTGCCCAGTAGTCAGAGATTGAGCCTTAGCTATCTGTAGCACCAGAAAAATATCGCTGAGCCATCTTTGAAGTTGAATAGTCCTGATCTGCCTTTGGTGTTAAAGGAATGGAACTAGGGGGATCCTTGGTGAACATAATTTACCTCTGAATGATACCGAGACAATAGCTAGCTAACCCGTTGTCCAGGGATGGAATACAAGGTATCTACAGTGTGGAGGAAAGTGCGTGCTCTCTCTGTGGTTCTGAAAGAGCCAGGCTGTGTCTGGAATGGCCTTGAGCTGTCCGTGGTGCTGAACAAAAGCTGTGGGGAATGGATGAGAGCTAAATGGGAAAAGTATTTTTGTTTGCTTGCTTGCTTGCTTGTTTATTCTATCACAGTTGCCCCAATTTTTTTCCTTTTGGCCCTCTCCACCCAGCGCACTCCTCTAGCCCACAGTCAATCCCTTCTCCATTGTCCATGCCCACGCATCATCCATACATGTTCTTTGACTAGTCCCTTCCCCTTTCTTCCACCATTCCCCCTTCCCTCCTCCCCTCCTACAGCCATTAGTCTGTTCCATGTTTCTATGTCTCTGGTTCCATTTTTCTCATTAGTTTATTTTGTTCATTAGATTCCAGTTACAAGTGAGGTCATATGGTATTTGTCTTTTGCCAACTGGCTTATTTCACTTAGCATAATAGTCTCCAGTTTCACCCATGCTGTTGCAAAAGGTAGGAGAGGGGTTGATCTGCTTGTGGTGCTGAATGAATGTGCCAGGTCAAAGTGTTGAGAATAACTGAGTTTTTGTAGGGGCTACAGTAGAACAAAGAAGTAATTCAAGAAAGAAAAGGATCTGGGAGTTTGGGAATGTGCCTAAAATGCATGTAATCAAAACATCTCTGCCCATCACAATGGAGATTCAAATGAAGCCAAAGAGGAGGAAGATTTTTCTTTCTCAAGGGTCTTTGCTTTTCCACCATCTCTCTGTACCCACTGAAAATGAGATTATAAGGAGGGAAAGCATTTTTTCACTAAGAAGAAAGCAAGTTTTTCACCACATGATCTGAGAATGTTGTGAACCCAGAAACTCAGGATGGTTAATTGAGTCAGATATAGAGACTTTGAATTATAATTATTCAAAACACCCAGAGAGGTAGTATGGTTTTATCAAAGTAGTACTGGGCTTGGTAACAGGAAGCTTGAATTTTGACAGTAACAAGGTTTTTCAATTATCTGGTCCTCACTTCTATGATTTGTAAACTGGAGATGATAACATCAGCCCTGCTAATCTGACACTGTTGTTGGGAGAATCAAATAATGTACATAAAAGCATTTTGTAAGCTAAGTGCTGTACAAATGCACAATATAGACTTTAATATTTCCCATTACGCATGCGATTTAATAGCCAGTAGCCACTTAGCCTATTTCAATTCCACATCACTAACTCTCAGCATATAAACTAAATAAACACGTGAGATCATTTACAATTAAACACAGAACAAAAAGCTCATAATGTTTCCACTTTCTTTCTCCATCTCCCATTGTGTGAATACTTTTGAATATGGTTCAGCAGCTTGAAATAAAAGTGCTTATTTAATGAGGTAATATGAATTATAATAGTTTCAAGAATTTGAATGGGATTCATGCTGTTAATAAGAGTTATTTAAAACATATAGAATCTACTTTCTTTCTCCTATTTCTAACAGCCCCCTCCAACAGAATTTCTGTCCTATTCAACAGGACCCTATCAAAATATATCATTAACAGACTCCCAGAATTCTTGGGTGAGGGGGCCTGACAAGCACTGTGAGTTACAATTTTTAAAACTGTGGCTTAACATGCCCAGGTATATTTGAGTAAGCCCAAGATTTTGTAAGGATTAAGTGTAAGCTTGGTTCAATGAGAATATTGAAATCACCATATAGACAATTCTTTGCCATTAGTAAAGTCCTGGTGGACAGTAGAGTTTAAGCAATTTCATAATGTAATTAAGGTTTTTTAGAGATGCTTGGGTCCCCTAGCATCAGACTTAACTAGGTGACATAATATCACAGAGAACATGCATGACAAATGTATCCTTTAATATATGTCTTAGCTCCTTAATATACTCTAACATGTCTCCCCCAGCCCCTTTCACTAAAGATTTTACGATTTGTAAATGACCTCTAGGGTGCCAAATACAAACAAACTTTTAAACCTTGACTTACTTAATTAACAGCAGGGTTTGACACAGTTGACTATTATATGTTTTATTGAAATCCTCTCTCTTTGTTCCATCTGAAACTTTATTTCAGGCTTTTTTGAGGGCCTGGCCATTAAATATTGGTACTTCTTGGAGTTCTGTCCTAACCTTCTTCTACATCCCCTCTTATGGAAATCCAATCTTCTCTCATGGTTTTAACTTCAACTCAAGCCTCTCTTCTGTGCCAATCTTGTCTACTTCCTTATTCTTTTTTGATATATCCTCCACCTAAATTAGCTTTCCCCTTGTTTCCTATTTTGTTAAATTGCACCATCAAGCACCTAGTTGCTCACATGATAAACCCATAGATTCTCTCTCCCTTACTCTTGTACTCCAACCACGAAGCCACAGCCCTCTCTTACCTGGCTGGCTTCTATGCAATGTTGACTGGTCTCTTGCATATTCTGTTTTGTCTACATACACAGCAACTGACATGATCTTTTAAAAATGTAAATCTGATCATATCACCCCTCTGATCATACTTTTCAAAGGCTTCCCAAGTGTTTCAGACAATGTCTAAATTCATTCACATGGCACATGAGGCATGGCATGATCTCGTCTCCATCCACCACCTCCTCCTACATCACTCTTTCCCTGTTTTGCTCCAAGTAGTGACCCTCATCTGCCTTCAGTTATTCAAAGCCACCAAGTTCCTTTCCACTTTGGTAGATTCACAAATGCATTTTTTGCTCAATAATACTTTTCCCATCCCTTTCTTTGACTGGCTTCTATTTTTCCTTCAGCTTACTTTAAATATCCCTTCTTCAGAGCAGCATTTCCTGGATGGATTAGTTTTCTTTGTAACTTACTTGCACAGCAGCCTGTACTTTTGTGGTGGCCATTTATTTCAGCAATTATCTCTTCAGTGGCTGCTCTTGTGCTAGAAATAAGCTCCCTGATGCCAGGAACTACATCCATCTTTTTCCCTGTGGTATCCTTAGCACCTAGGACAATGTGACACATGTAAGTGTTCAATAAATATTTGCTGCAAATAGGAATAAGAGTATGAATGATGGTGGCCCTCTCAGAGACAGGCTATTTTAGATGGAACATCATGGATGTGACCTGTAATTATCAATATTTAGCCCAGAGTTTCTGTTGTCAATGTGCCCGATTTGACCCTAGTATGAAAAAGATGGTCCCCACTTCCCCAAGATGCAGAGCATGGTGGTGTTTATCTGGAGTAGAAAGAGAATCCCAGAGCTGTACATGGAGGAGAGAAGGCTGAAATGGGGGAGACAATGCTGAAGGAGAATTTGGTGACATTTACCAAGAGAGAGTCATTGCAATGCAATGAAAAGAACTATAATTTGGGAGTGAGGAGACCTGGTTCAACCTTGGACCTGTTGACTTGTTTTCTGATGTTAAGCTGTTGGTTTTTTGTCTCTGAGAAGAAGTTAGCACACAGGAAGATGAGAAACTTTAAGGCAACATTTGTAATTTCTGGTTCCTTGGGAGTCTGGAAGTGATGCTACAGTTTTGACTCCCTTCTGGGTCTGCTCCTATGAGGCAACTAGGGGTTTGTCTAATTAAGGGCTAAGTAGGTTCCCTGAAGACAGGCTGACTTTGCAAATAGCAAACATCAGGACCGGGTTTGATTGGGCACCTGACAGAAGGATTTCTCTCTAACATGATTGGACAGTTGCTTTCTGGATACAATAAGAGGATTGAAGACTGAGAGGATTGGCCTTCATATATATTTTGGTTCTTGAGTCCCTAGGAAATGAGAAGGAAGAGATCTGTATTCTCTGGGCTACAGGGTCAAATGTGAGCATGGCCTGTGTCTTTAAGGTTCAAGGGCTTCTCCCTTGAAAATACTGCAGCCTGGAAGTGCCCAGCTGAGCAGCTGGTGGTTACAGGGTGAGCCTCAAGAATGCAGCTCTTCCTCATTCAGTCAGCTACTCAAAAATGCTTTTATTCTCAGTCATTGCTGAAGGCCTACTGTGCATTAACACCATCAGCCCCAGGTCTGTGATAAACCATGTTCAGTCTTTGGGTATCCCCTTTCTCTGGATTTTAGTTACATCATCTGCACAATGAGAGAGTTGGTCTAGGCTAGACTGAGGCCCTTCCATCTTGACAGGAAGCCATATTTCTTGATTTGGAGATCTTTGAGTCTTCTCAGGAACTTACTACCGTACTACCAAAAAATAATGAGAAAAATAAGAACTAAATTATGTGATTCTGACCATGGAGTGTTTAGCAGCAAAGACAAATGCCTCAAGGTATTGAAGGTGCCAGGGGCCAACATAGATGCGGGAAGCTGGTAAAGTCTTCCTGGAGGAAGCTGTTTGTAGAGTGTTCCCAATCACTGTCTGCATCACAATATGAATGCCATATACTCAAGGCTTGGAGAGGCACAGTGCACCCTGGGCTCTGGGATCCTAAAGGATCCTACTGCAGACCCACACCCTAAAGCAGACACACACCCAGGATGAAGGCTCCCACCAGGGCTCTCTCTCTGTGTTTGACCTTGGTTGAACACCTCCTAAAAGCAGGGGCACCTCTATGGGGCCCCTTTCCATGAGGCTGTTCTATGGCTGTTAATCTTCTTCTTACACATTCATTATTTTAGAACCAAATAGGTTTCTCATGAACAATAGCCCCTCTTTTTCTTTTTTAAGTTTCTCAAGGAAAATATGCAAATTCTGACAGATAGAAAAGAGTTTTGGACAAGGTTCTAAGGCAACAGCACTGTGAATATTATGTAAATGCCAAGCAATATAATGCAGCCCATCAACTTATGCCAGGGAAGCAAAGGGTACTCAGAAAATCTGGGGCTGCCGTGCAGAATCTGTCTTTTGTCCACATATCACACTCTGATTTGGTCCTCAAATTCTGCTTCCAAATGGCAAATTCTGACAAAAATAGTATCACCTTGCAGGCCACAATCGACATGTCACTTCCTCGCAGAGGGCTTTCTTGATCTTGCCTTTCTAAATTAGGTGCCTCCGAGATGTTTTCCCAAAGAATCCTTTTCTTTTTTGACAGGCATTGCAGTTTGTAATCCTGTTTGTCTGTTTGTTTATTGTCTGTCTGCCCCACCAGACTATAAGGCCTGTGAGGGCAGGAACAAATTTATCCTGTCCACAGGTCTGAGCGCCCTCCGCCACAACCCCATATCTGGCAGTGTATAGCATGGAATACTGTCATCACGTAAAAATGGCACCTCAGTGAAATTGTCACATTTTAAAAAACAATGTAGCTTATGCTCAGTTTTCCAGATTTTTCAAAATGCATTGTGAGATTGCCTCTACTATTTGAGTCCTCCATACCTTTTTAATTCATTCTTACAGTTATCATGTCTCTCCCCCAGTGCAACAAATGGTTCCCATCAGTTAAGAAACCAATATGTAGACAGGTAGCGTGGTTTGATGGTTAAGTTCTTGGATTCTGGAGCTAGACTGTCTGGGTTTCAATCCACATTCTACAAATTACTAGCTGTGAGACATTGGAAAGTTTGCTTAACTTCTCTATTCTCATCTATAAAACAGTCATGAGAATGAAATGAGGAATACTTAAAATAACACTTATGTATAGTGCTTAGAACCATTACTAGTGCATAGGAAGCATTATATTAATTTTGCTGTTAGTGTCATTCCCTAAGGGAACATGACGATTAAGTTGTTAACCCAGGAGTGCTATGCAATCTGTCTGACTCCACATCAGACCATACAGTCTTCCCTGAAGGACAACTATCTCCAGTCCACAGGTGAAGAATCTGAGATCCAGGTGGATCATGCATCTTGCCCAAGGACTCCAGCTAGAAGAGGCAGACAGCTGGGGCAACAGCCCAGGTGTTCTGGTGCTTTCTCTATTCTAGCACCAATGCTTTCAGTTTCTCCAGGATTCCCTTTCTCCTGCCCTCATATCATACTGATTCCCCACAAAACTAAGACTGGAAGAGACTAGAGCAGGAGATACAGAATAGTGTGTGGATGAGCACCAAACCAGTGGGCTAACCAGGACATTCTGTGCTGTCCCTGTTATTAACCCATCTCTACAGCTAAGACACTAAACCTTGAGGCTGGCTTATCCGGGTTGTAGTCTATTGGAGACCTAAGGGATTATTTTATCTCTCCTGCTCAGAGGTGAAAAATAAAAATATTAGCACTGATTATTCTTGGGGAATGGTATTATTGGTGATTTCTTGAAAATAGAGAGATAATACATACATACAAAATGTATACAATATACAGGTATTTGCATAAATTTATACTTTGATATTTTTAACATATGCAAATACCTATGTAAGTAACTACCACGAAGACCAAGATATTAAACGTTCCTTGCACCTGAGGATTCTCTCCCGTGTCCCTTCCCAGTGGCTAATTTCCTCCCCAACCCCCATGGAGGTAACCACTGTTCTGACTTCTGTCATCAGACGCCACTCTTTCTAGGAGTCTCTAATTCTTTGCCTGTGTCACAGTGCCCAGGGCACAGTGGCCTGCCCTCTCTTCTCGATCTATCTACCCCACCCACTGTTAACGGCCTTCCTCAACTCTCCTCTCCCTAACACATCCCTGAATTGTCCTGCTGGCCAATTCCGTGAGCATCTCAAAACCATCATCATCATCATCATCATCATCATCATCATACCATGATTCACTCCTTCTCTTCAGCCCTAGGGCTGTGTTTAATGCAATGTCAAGCTCACACCTGCTGATGCATTTGCTTTGGGTCCCTCTCTACAGAGTGTCAATAAAACATCTCCAACATAGAATGCCTCCCCTCTGGTCATCTTGGAGCCAGTCAGTGTCATGTGGCACTGGGGGAATGATTCAAATTATGGGCAGGGGACCTTGTGCCAGCAACCAACTATGTGACTGTGAATAAGTCACTGAAACTAAAACTGCAGGTCTCAGTCTCTTTATCTATAAAACAAGGACATCAGACTAAATAATAATAGGAACAGGAGCTAACAGGCTGAGCTGAGCCCTTTACAACCTCCTGTTTAAACTTCATAGTCACCTTGTGAAATAGGTATTATTAGTGAGGGGGAGAGTTGCTTAGCATGCTAATAAATAGCACAGCTGGATGCTCACCAAGATTGGGGCCAGTCCACAGGCCTGTGCTCTTGGCCACTGTCCTCTACACCTCGCTGTGGTCTCTGTGACCTCTTCCTGCTCTTCTGAACAAGGTCCTAAAATATGGCTCCAGCACTCTTTGGAGATCCAGGGAAAAGCACAACGATGACTAGTGAGGTAAGAAGAGTGCCCATGGGGTCTAATGAGCAAAGTGGACCAGAGCAACAGCCTTCTTAAGGACAAAGGTTCTAAACCTCTCAGAACTGATGGCAGCAGCCAAGAAAGAGAATGTTTCTGCTTGAAGGGGAGCGGGCTGAGAGAGGGTGCTGTCACATTTACATCTTCTTCCTATAGGACCCAAGGCAACAAGCCATAATGTTTATTCAGGAAGCATGTATTTACTAACGTTTTGATGGGAGTATAACAACCAAGGAGACTCATGAACTCACACTCTGGTGGGGAGATGAACAGAAGCCCCACTCTAACAGGAGACACGTGCCACACAAATACACATGAATGAAGTGGTGAGGCAGAAGCAGGAGGAGGGAGAGAGGGCAGTAATCCTTGTGGGACAATGAGGTCTAGCCAGGGCCTTGGAAGATAGGTAGAACTTGGGCAGGAAGTCAGTCTGCAAAAAGGGCGATCCCCTGGATGACGGATATATGGGAAAAGGCATGGCAACCCCTGAGGGCTCAGAAGGAAGATGTGGACTCTGAGTGCACGGTGTTGGTGTGGATATGGGACTCTGCAACCAGTCGTCTGGGGCTGAGAGGGGGAACAAATGAGAAGCATGGGCCCGCTGCTCAGGAAAGAAGCTGAGGTCTCATGAGGCCTCAGGAGTCATCTTGACTTGATTGGGCTCTGACACCAGGGAATGAGTGACTGTGCCCCTGCCCGGAGCCACCGATCACTGTGGAAGACTCTTTAGCTACCATTCACCATTACAGACCATTCTCAGCTTCCTCTTCCATTCCCTTCTGATGCTGATTTTCTCAAAACTATTCTTGCAGATATGTGCCCTTTCATGTACCTGTGGAAAATGCCGATGTTGCCTTAAATGTTGTTATTATTTTCATTACTACCACCATTACTTGAGTGCTAAGTGAATGGACAGGGAACCAGTAAATGACTTTTTAAGACCACTGCACAATCTTACTAACATTTCAAGCCAACTTTATGCCATTTCAAAAGAAATTTTTCCATCAGACTAAAAGCAATTCATTTTCCTGTGTCATTTCCACCTTCTTCCCACACCATGTGGTAGAAAGCCCAACCTTTTGGCTTCTGTTATTCAAAATACACACACGTGGTTGATTCCACCTGCTATATTTTGCAAGTCCAGTAAAACTGACTCAAACTACATTTTAAAATCATAGCAGGCATTTCTCTCTTTTTCTGGCACCAATCAAATCAGGCAGTCTTAAAAAGGAAATTATGATCAAGAATCAAACTTACACTAAATGCACTTGAACTGTGGGGGAGAAAAAGGCCGAACAGAGCCAGAATCACAGAAATTTCTGAGTCGTTCTTCTGGATTGCAGGTTTGGGGCCATAAACAAAGCATGGGTGGCTTTTGTCCTGCCTGTTGTCACTTTCCTGAACATGCACGCATGCTCCACTGCAGCTTGGAAACCGCCCTTGACCACCTGGGTTTGTCTCTTTTTTTCACCACAATTTTAAAACAGAGATTCCTCAAACTTGTTGCCCATCAGAGTTTTCTGGAAAGCATTGAAAAAAAAATACAGGTTCCTGGTTGTCACTCCTAGACACCTAGATTCAGTGGGCCTAGTGTGAGATCCAGGAATCTCTGTGTATAAAAAGTTCTCCAGTTTATTCTGATGTGTGAGCAAGAGTGGAAAGAGCTGCTTTGATCTCACCACACTTCTCCAACAAGGGTACTTGTTGCCTTGGGTGTGAAGCAAAACTTCTGTCTAAAGGAGTGCATCAACTCTGAACCAAAGACCATGGATTCTTCACTTTCTATGTCCATTTTGAGTTAGTTTGAACATTTTCATCAATATTCCTAGGATATTTGGCCTCTGTTATCACATCTTTGGTAAAAGTTCTGAAATCACACCTGCTAATAAAACATCTCTTCATATCAATGAGACTCTTTGAAGAGGTCAAACTTGACATTGATGTGGCATGTAGAAATTGATAGTATTTGGATTTAGCTATAATTTTCATCCCCCCTTACCCTTCCCAGGAAGGGAAACAGTGGAGTCTTCTATATGGACAGACTAAGACTAATTGTTTTTCTAAGAACTATGGGTGTTTGGGGAAGGTCATGTATTCAGATAGTCTATAAAACACACTTCCTTCTTGGCTCATAGATAAAACCAGTAATTCTTCCCATATAACCCCCAGCTTAGATCTTTCCACCATTAGCCAAAGACTGGCCCCCGAGCCCCACAGCCAAACCTTTGCCGCTCAGTCTTGCTTGTCTTCTCAGTTAGAGATGCTCTCTTCTATGCCAGCTCGCCTCCACCCGAAACCAAGAGCTCCTGGAACATACGGTCAGCTTAATACTCAAGCGTGGCAGGGAGAAGCAACTCCATCTGACGTCCGTTCATTCTGCTGAGCGCTAGTGAGTGGCTGTGGTAGGGGAACCTGTTCTGAGACCCCCTGTTCTTTGCAAAGACTTACACTTGCTTGTCCTCCTCAGAGAAGGTGGTGCGGCCTGGCTGATGGGAATGTCGCGCGGCCGTTCACGGTCGTGGGCCCGCAAGGGTTCGGGCTCTCAGGGGTGCCATTCCCACTTCCTGTCAGGAGTCCCACCCTGGCTGCGGGAGCTCCAGAAAGTGCACTCCCTGGATGGAAACAGGGCGGGGGTTGCAGGGGAGAAGCTTATGTGTGATTAGATGGTAAGGCAACAAATGTGATTTTAAATGGCCTCATGGGACCTGCTGAAACCTGAGGAAGCAAAGAAGCTGCACTTAGATAACGATGCCTCCCTGCCTCCCGCGTCCCTAGCAGACTAGCCCCCGCCTAGAGCAAGGCTGCCTTGGACAGCGGGACAGGGAGCTCTGTACCATTGGCCCATTCTCAAGGGGCCTTTTTGGTATCTGGGTCCTCATGTTTGTTCAAACGGTTTTCTTCCCTTTTGCAACCAAAACTTAATGTTTTTATTTTTTGTCTTTTGGAAAGATTTAATTGAAAAACATATCAGGAGCATGAAAATGTACTTTTTCATGTACTTTTTTTTTTAGAAGAAAAGAGCAGGGGAAAATAACCGGCCTTCGTGGCCATGGGACTCAGGGGGAGGGGGAAGTGATGCACACGGGTCACGACCCATCCTCACACCTGGGTAGCCGTCTGGTTCACTCTGAGCTGGCAGGCGGAGTTTATCGTGCAGAAATCTGGCTGGATGCTTTATCGCATGACGACACATTTCTTCAAAACTTCCCAAATCAAACAAAAAGCCACTTCTTCAGGTCAGGAGTCAGTTCTTAGGATGTGCTGGCCTCTTTCTGTAGGGACCCCAACTTCCGATGGGACCGGAAGAGGCGGGCCAGCATGCCTGCTCCCAGGCAAAGCGATGTAGAGAGGGTATGCGCCTCAGGAAAGCTCTGTCGGGGTGCGGTGGGGGGCGGGGAAGGAGTGTAGTGCTTCTTCCAGTACATCTATCTGATCAGAAAACACCTCTGCTGACTGGCCACCCATTGCTGCTACAGTGAAAGCTCAGATCCCAAGGGCAGCCGGTGAGCTCTCTATGAAGTCTCAGCTGAGGGGTGACTGCCCCCCGCCCCCATCACCATTTCCGAGACCCCGTAATACTTCTCTACCTTCAGATGCTTGAACACGCCACGTTGTCCTCTCATGTGCAGACCTTGAAGTTGTTACTCTTTCTTGTTTTCTTCTGTGCCATTTCCTCCCCTCCCCTTCACTTAATTTCCAGTCATCCTTCCTTTTTTCAGACGAAACATCACTCCCTTGAGAATACCTTCCCTGATCTTCCAAACTGTGGTAAATACTCAGGTTATACCCGCATATGAATTAATTTTGTCATTCACTCCACACATACAGGGTGGGGCAAAAGTGGGCTTACAGTTGCTCGAGTGGAAAATAATACAATAAGTAATAAATAATAACACAAGAATAAACTCTGTGTTTTGCATACTCACAACTGTAAACTTCCTTTTGCCCCACCCTGGATTTACTGAACACCATCTATGTGCCAAGAACCCACATGCTAGTTGGAGACAGATACTGAACACATAATTCTGAGAATGACCATGATCCTGTGTCTTGTGATGACAGGTTCCAGAGTCACGCAAATTCAGACAGACAGCCATCAGCGATTGGTTCTCATCCCTGACAGCTGCTCACCCTTCACTTCACGAGCCACTTGAAAATGCAGGGGGGTTTCTACAGGACTGAACTTACTGGGTCTCACTTAAGGCATCGTGGCAGGATTTTGCTGTGCAACAAGTAGGAAAAATAAAGGGAATGAAGAGCTTGTGACACTGAGGATATAAAGCAGGTCTCCAAGTCATTAGTTTAACTCTTATCTTCTCTACTCTATATTCATTTAACTCATGCTTACTATGAACCTGCTAGGTGTCTCTGCTGAGCGCTGAGGTTACAGAAAGAAAAGATGAAGTTCTGTTCTCATGGAGCTTACGTTCCAAAGGGGACGTAGGAAATTAGCAGTTAAAGAATGAGCTAATGTTTCTTGTCCTTGTTCCTGGCACAGAGCTCCTAAAACACTTGAAATTTCTTGTGATGAACAAAATAAAAGTGTCTGTTATTATGCAAATAAGGTGACTTTTGGACCACACCTGAGGATGGGGGCTGATTTTCAGGAGAACGGACCATGTGATTAAGAGGGTTGGAACTTTCTTTTACCTCCACCCCTAACACGTCTGGGGAGTTAGGGTGTTGGGTCAGGGTGGGGGGCCGTGGTGCTGGAGGTTGGATCAATTCCTCACGGCCAAGGATTTAATCATCCATGCCAATGTAATAAAACCTCCATAAAATCCCAAAAGGACCAGACTGGGGGGCTTCTAGATTAGTGAACACATGGGATTTGGGGAGAATGGTGTGCTTGGAGGGGGTCTGTTAGCTCAGTGCCATTGCCCCATACCCCGCCTTCCATATCTCTTCCATTTGACTGTTCCTGAGTCATGTCCTTCTCTAATAAACCAGTAATCCAGAGAGTAAATGGGTTCCCTGAGTTCTGTGAGTCACTGTAGCAAATTAATGAAACCTCTCATTTATAGCCAGTTGGTCATAAGCATGGGTCATGACCTGGGCTTGCGAGTGGCATCTGAAATAGAGGACAGTCTTGTGGGTCTGAGCCCTTAACTGACGGAATCAGTGAGTATCAGAGAATTGCTGGTAGGATGTGAGGGCACACCCTCTCCCCAGCCTACACACCTGTTGGAATTGGGTGCTCAGGACACTTTTAGTATAGCACAGGGAAAGAGTTTTTTCCCATGAAGCAACATATTTCGCAAAGATTTCATTTGCTCCAAATTTTATGACACAGACCAATTTTCACCCCCTTTGACTCAACCTCCTCTTTTCAAGCTTCATCCCAGGGAGCTTCCTGTCACGAGGGAAAACGCCCATTCAAGTTCTTCCCCAGTAAGTTACAACCTTCCTTCTGTGGTTGGTAGATGCACATCTTGTGTTCATCTCCCTAAGAAGCTGTGGCTGTGCTCCTTGAGAAAAGCGAGGCCTTCCAGAGAACCCAGTAGGTCAACACAGAGCCCTTTTGGAGGATGCAGTCTCTCTAGGGCAGGGTGAGTGATTTCTTCCGGGGTCTCCAGCCCCGGAGACGTGCCTGTCTAGATAGGAAGGTACTGAGCTAAGCCTTATTGAAGGGAGAAAGCAATTATTCCTTTTAATCCATCAGCAGTTTGTCATGCCTGGATTCAGGGAATTCTTTGGAATACAGATGATGCTTTCAGCTTGCTAGAGTAACAGTTCCTTATATGTATATGGGCTTTATAGCTTCCACTTTCCCTTTGAATGATGACACCCGATACCTGTCTGGTGGATAACGTACATGGTCCTTATTTTCTATGTGGGGAAATGGTGAGGTTTAGTGACATTGAGTCTTTGCCAGTGACACGGGCAATGACATACGAGGACAAAGATGAGAACTCCAGATCTCTTCCTCCAAGGCTCTTGACACTACAAGCGCCCCCCGAACCCATGGCCAATGAGGTAGAAGAGAGAGAATTGTTGCCAGTTCCTTGGTCCCTCTGCTTTTCCTGCCTCTCTGAGCCTGTCATCCATTTCTGTGCCCATCAGGTAGCCCGTATGCAAGCTGAGAGGGCAAGGAGGGCCCCAAGGGCAAGGGCGCCCCGTGGAGTCTGACCTCCCTGTCAGAACACTGAGCACCAGGGAGGGTGAGGAGCTCAGTTTCCACGGCAACCTGCCCACCCAGTTGGCCCCTGCAGCTGCAGACCCTCTTGGGCCCCTGAGGCGGAGGCGGCGTGTGACCCGAGCCAACCCTGTGCCCACATCGGCCCCCGCTGGGTTCCGGCCTGAGGCAGGCTGCTCATTCTGAGCTGGAGCTCTGCCCGCCACAGTTCCCATGGGGACGGCTGTGGGCACACGCTGCCTGTGGTCAGATCCCCAGACCTGCCCTGTGATGCAGGCAGCTCCTCTTGGGCTCAGAGCCTTTGGAAGAAAGACTGAGTTTCAGGTACCCTAGTCTGTCATCCCCTCACCCCCAAACCAAAGGTAGCTTTAAGAACTTGGGACTATGAGGCTTTCTGGACATGCCTTCTGCACCAGGGTCTAGGGACACCAAGATCACTGAGGCACAGTCCCTTAACCTTGAAGGAGGGGGTGAGGAGGACAGACCTCAAATGGATAATTACAGTGCAGCTCGGCCCAGCAGCAGTGGGATTTGGAGCAAGAGACAGGAAGGACTGATCCAGTTCAGGGAAGTTTTCTCCGAGCAGAATGGCTTCTTTTCTCTTCGCAGCTTTCAGAGCTGCGCCAGAGGCCTGAGCTGCAGGAAGAGCTGGGGAATGAATATGGGACTAACATGAAAGCATGGGTCTGTAAACAGGGCATCTCTACTACCAGGAGCCCCAGGGATGAGGCTGGCAACACCCTC
>PVKM010010233.1:0-35289 GCA_004027735.1 Carollia perspicillata
AGGTCTTCATTTTTTCATCTAATTTGCGACCAAAATCAACCAATTCTGTGAGCATCCTGATTAGCAGTGCTTTGAACTGTGCATCTGTTAGGTCGGCTATTTCTTGCTTGCTTAAAAGTATTGGCTCTGGGACTCTGAGCTTTTCTTGTGTTTGAGTCATTTTTGGTCAGGTGGCGCCTGTTGCGTATGAGGGGCGGAGTCTTAGGTGTTCACCAGGGCGGCACAGCCTAGTCGCCAAGTTGTGGCGTTGTCTGTGGGGGCAGGGTCAGAGAGGGAACAATGGAGCCCGTTCGCGTTCTCTGGAGTTTGCCCGTTCGCGCTTTCTGGAGTTTGCGTCCCCTCTGCTGCCTTCCACAAGCAAACTGGGCCCCTCTGACACTGGTTCCCAGGTGGGAGGGCCTATGCACACTCCGGGACCCTGCGAGTCTCCCCTGCGACCTCTCCTGTGAGCCTGGGAGCCTCTCCCGGCACCTTTCCAATAGGTGCCTTTAGGCTTTATTTCCCATCGCTGGGGCCCTGGGTGGTGCGGTCCGTCTCACTGCCCAGTCTTGCCTAGTTTATCTGCACGCGAATATGTGTCCACAGTTGGCTAACTGCCCTGTGTGCCTTGTGTGCTCTGCTCGTCTCCTCCCTGCGTCTGGTGTCTGCAAGCTCCACGCCACCTAGGGCCGCCCGGCGCTCCCGAGCCTGGCAGCCACCTCGTTTTCCTGCCGCTTTCTCTCTCTGCCGCCTGTCGACTCCGCCCTTCGTACCAGTTGGGTTGAATGGCCTTCGACTTCCGCATTTCAATTTTCTGTGTTCTGGTTGTGTTATTGTTTATAAATATTTGTTGTCCTTAATCTTGGTTGTGAGAGGAGGCACAGTGCTTCCACCTACGCCTCCATCTTGGCCGGAAGTCCTCTCTTCAAATTTTCTTTCTGGACATTCCTTTAGACCTCATAATGATAACTACCTCTGGAATGGATACCTGCCAGGCACTCTGGGGATTCACCGCCCTACACTCTGTTAAATTGCTGGCTTTAAGTTTTCAAATCATGCAAGTAGGGGGAATTTTTTAACCAACCTTGTGGTTTAAAAATCTCAGTGATGATCCCCGCAACTCCCCATTCAGTGCCAAGCTTGGAAATAGCTGATTTTCATGGGGAGAAGTAAGATTATTTCCTATTTATTTTTATAGCATATTCCCCTGGAATTCCAGGTTTATTGGTTGATCCCCTACTAGATGTCTTATCTTGGACAGACTGGGCTGTTTCTCACCTTCCCTGTATCCCTGGAAGCTACAAATCTAAAGCTCATGTTTACCTGGTTAAGCAATTTCTGCATGGCAAAAGCTGCTCTCCTTGCCCCTGGGTCCTGTCTTGACTCATTCTCCAGTATGAGAGTTCCTTATATTCCTATCAACTTATTACTGTTTTTAAGAAGTCATTTTTTAAAAACATTTTATATAGGTTTTTATTATAAAGGGAAATTTTCAGGAGGTTTGATTACTTCCTTAGTTAGAAACAGAAATCGCATTATAAGTATTTTACAATGTAAACATTAAAATATTAATTATTAAATTATTTAAAATATTAAAAATCTGAGACTGTATTTATCCTTTACTGTTTATTTTATTTTACGACAAACCTGTATAAAAGCAAGTTGGTAACATACCATATTTTGAATCTATTACCCCATAATATTGAACACTACTCTTCTGTATTCCTTATATATTTAATTATATTTCTAACCTGATCCCCTGCCTCCCAAAAGTTTATAAAATTTAAGAGTTACAAATACTAAATAAAAGTAATTCAAAACAAACATAATAAAACAGCATGCATTTTACCTAGGATATGAAATTAGGAAAATGATAAAATTGGGGAAGGGAAAACCCTCAGACATCTGAAATCGATCAGACTTCTGAATCATCAGATTTCTTAATCAGATACCTGTTCACAGGGATATCTGTTCACAGGTATCTGATTAAGAGACGCAACAAAGGTGCCCTGGCTGGGTGGCTCAGTTGGTTGGAGCATTGTCCTGTACACGAAAAGTTGCAGGGTCAATCCCTGGTTGAGGCACGTACAGGAGGCAGCCTATCAATCAATGTCTGTCTGTCTCTTTCTCTCTAAAATCAATAAGGATATCCTCGGGTGAGGATTAAAATAAATTTTTTAAAACACACCAAGGGACATTCAGGGAGTTATCCAAGTAAGCCCAAAAGCTT
Source organism: Carollia perspicillata (assembly GCA_004027735.1). Lineage (NCBI taxonomy): Eukaryota > Metazoa > Chordata > Mammalia > Chiroptera > Phyllostomidae > Carollia > Carollia perspicillata. Next base: position 2,210 of record PVKM010010233.1, read on the forward strand.
CCTGTTCTGGCTGGTGTGGCTCAATGGATTGAATATCAGACTGCAAACCAAAGAGTCACCAAGTTTGATTCCTAGTCACAGCACATGCCTGGATTTCAGCCTCCAGCAGGGGGCATGCAAGAGGCAACCACACATTGATGCTCCTCTCCCTCTCTTCCCCTCTCTAAAAATAAATAAAATCCTTAAAAAAAAAAGCTTTTGACCAGACAGACCAAAACACAAATACAAACACTGCTCTAGCAAACTACATCTGATTTAAGAATAAGGCCTTGAATCAGTTTGAGTGGTGGCTAGAAAAACAAAAAAGGGATATCTGCCAGAAGAAATATAACAGGGAGAATCGATATTGTTTGCTGATTTACTAAATGGGGAATAAGAAAGGAGTCACAAAAATAAAGATACCACTGACAGAAATAGGAAAGTCAACGCCCTGCTTGGATAGCTAAGTTGGTTAGAGCATCGTCTCGATACAACATGGTTGCAGGTTCAATCCCTGGTCAGGGCACATACAAGAATCAACCAGTGAAAACCGTATATTTTTGAACTATAAGACGCACCCCCCATTTGGGAGGGAATGGTGAAGTGCGTCTTATAGTCTGACTGTTGCTTACCTTGCTCATTGTGGGGGGTGAGCAGTGGAGTGGGGTCACAGGCTATTAAATATTTTACCACATTTTTTGCTTCAAAACTTTTTTTCCTATTTTCTTTCTGTAAAACCTAGGTGCGTCTTACAGTTCTAAAAATATGGTACATAAATAAGTAGAACAACAAATTGATGTTTTTCTCTTTCTCTTTCTTCCTCTTTCTCTCTAAAAAACCAGTAAGTAAAAATTTAAAAAAAAAGTGTTAAGTATTTAATATCACAGACAGTCAGAATGAAACAGTGGGGTAAGCCTGGTCAAGACCTGGTGCCCTAAACATGTGCAATACAGTGGGAATGACAGACAGACACACATAAATAGTTTTTAAGTACAAATAATGATGTTTGGGTTAGCCTACCAAACAAGTCACTAAATTCGACCTTCTCCAAAATGCGTATTCACCATCGAGCATGAAAAATAGTTAAAAAAGGGGGAAAAAAAGCAGTGCCAGTTCCAGTGTCAATTTCCAAGAGGAGCCCAAAACTGTCTGAGTCACAGAATTACCACTGAAATCAGTGGACAGCATCTCCTGATGGAGTACATGGCATTACTGGACAGAAGAATTATTTTTAAAAGAAAGAAAAACAATTAAAATAAATTTTCAGTGGTAGATCTTAAGCTAATGAAATTCCAAGACTGAAAGCCACTTATTGTGGTTTTCATGTTCAAAAACATTACTCGCCTAACCAGAGTTCATTAATGTAAGTCTTTCCCCTGATATAACAATCAAGCTAACTCTCACACCTCTACACAGACAGATGAGTTAAACAAAAGGCCTAATGGACTAACACATCAAGTGTCTAATGGAAAGAGCATGGGCTTTGGACTAAAACAAACCAAGGGTCAGGTCCCAGCTATACCACATATTGTATAATAAGTAACTGGAAATCTCCATGTCTCAATTTCCTTGTTTTAAATTTTGGGACCAACTCCTAACTGTTGATATTGCTGTGAGGAGTGAGAACTGTTGATATTGCTGTGAGGAGTGAGAATTAACTTATGAAAAGCACCTAGCACTGTACCAAGCACACAGTTGCTACTCAGTAAATGTTGGTTCCTGTATATTCTTTCTAAAGTTTCTTTTAGCAATAGGACTCAATATTAACCAGGGCCCTAAAATTAGTAATGGTTACTTAAGTTCCTTCCAAAAGAGTAATCGTTATTTAGTAAAACATAAAGAATAACCGCTCTTTCAGAAAGAGATTCAAGAAAGTAGGAGGGTCATCAGTGTAAGCTACTATAAAGAAGTTGAATCAAGTAAGAATGGAAGAAACGAGTCAGTAGACTAAGCCATTAGGAAGTTAGTGATGGGTTCTAAAGAGCAGTTCCAGTGCTCAGCGTAGAATCAGGAAGAGAGGTAGTAAGTATAGAATATTCTTTAAATAAAGTTAGCATGAAGGGAAGGGGAATAAGCAGTAGCTAAGAAAGACAGAGTCTCCAGAACACATTGGTATGGTTTTACGACAAGATAGGTTGAGCATGTTTGAAGGGGAAAGGGAAGTGAATACTGGAGAAAGATTAAAGCTACAGGAAAGAGGTAAAAATTAATGGAGCAAAATCCCCACAGATAACTGGGATGGAGTGATAGAGTAGCATCCAGATCAAAGGTAGCAGAGATGCATACATCTCACTTTTTCTGACACAAGCAGAATGTAGGGAAATATGTATACGTATAATTGTGGTTGATTCTATAATCAGGAAAAACAGAAAAGTGAGAAAGGTAATCTAATGTAGCCTCTATTTTATCTAGAAAGGAAAAGGTGAGCTGTGCTATAAGTGAAGGGAGTGGGTGGAATTGGCCAGATGAGATGAGAGAAAACTTCAATTCCACTGGATTTCTAAAACTGGGTATAAGTACTGTGTTTGCAAGAATACAGCTGAAAAATAAATGAATAGTATGACCTAACTTTACTATTTCAGGCACTGTGCTAGGTGCTGTACAAGTGTTACCACTTTTACTTCTCAGAAGAACCCAGTAAATGAAGTGTTACTGTCCCTGTTTTATAAAAAGTTAGAAAAATAATTACAATAAAGACTGCAATACTAGACTTAGCATGGTGAACAAACAATACAATAAACACACAGATAACATATTATAAAATTGTACACTCAAAACCTATATAATTATTAACCAATGTAACCCCAATACATTCAATAAAAATAAATAAAAGCTAAAAAAAAGACTGCATGAAACCCTTAAGATTGATTTTTGAAGTTTTGTTAATGGCATGACATAGTTGATATCTGATATTATGGGCCTTACAGCATCATTCCCTTTTCCTAAGTGTGGGCTGATTACTTCTTCTCACTGCACACAAACTTGGTAGGATGGTAAATCCAGGTGCCCACCCTCTGCCTCTTACCGCCAAGGGGTGAACATAGCTGATAGGTGCTCTCCCTAGACTTTGAATCTTGACTAATAAAATCTCTTTTACTAATAAAATCTACAATTAAATCTACTTTTCAAAGCTAATCTAATGAGAACCCAAAATTTATAATTATAAATCTAATTATATTCAAAGTTTTGAGAATTATTTACATGAGACCATTAATAAATAATAGTTATCAATTAGAAATATAGCATTACCCTAAACAGTACAATTCTGGTTTTCAAACACTTGAGATTGTCTGCAATTATCCCATGGTGTGCCACACGACTCAAAATCACTCATTTGTTTATTTTAATTGTTAAAATGTGTGTGTGAATCCACACTACCACACTTGATCTGAGTGAGTATAGAACTTGGAAAGAAGTGAAAAAACAAACATGAAACTTCACCTCGAAAAGGTTGTAAATCGACATCTTAAACAATGACCCAACAATCCTTTGGGGAGAAGCAACTACTCCAGGCAGCCTTGGAGCTTATACCAAAGTCACAAAGTTGGGGAGGGGCATAGCCAAGATTCCAACCCAGGCTGCCTGACCCAAGTGCTCTTAACCACTATGCTAAGCTGACTCTCCATCAACTCAAAGCTCTGGTTGAACAACTGCTCAGGACATTTAAGTAACATGAGCTATCACCACAATAATATACCATTGAAAGCAATGCCACCCAGACTGGTGGATTGAGTGCTGACCTGTGAACCAAAAGGTCTCTGGTTCAATTCCCAGTCAGGGCACATGCCTGAGTTGCAGACCAGGTCCCCAGCTGGTGTGAGAAGCAACCAACTGATGTCTCTCTCACACACTGATATTTCTCGCCCTCTCTCTCTCCCCCTTCCCTTTCCTCTCTCTAAGAAAAAAGAAAAAAAATAAAAGTACACCAATTTTCTTATCAGCTATAGTGACATGTTTTGTGGTAAATTTTTCCTTTTGGTAGCAACCAGAGAAAAATAGGGCATGTTGTGTGATTTAACCTTACTTAATACAGAGGTTTACAAAAAGAGTTGAGAACCACTCTAGAGCATGACAGTTAAAAAAAAAAAAACACACAATGCAAATTCTCACTCAGATTATGTGCTAGGAACAGTACTATCCTAAAGGGAAGCAAAAGAAAAAAATTATTCTTACAAGTCTATCTATTGGATACTCTAACAGAGTTTACGAGAGAATTTGACAAATTCAGGGTGTGTAATTTTAGGCAGAACTTTTAACAAGAGAAAAATAGGCAATAAAAAGAGGAAAAAATGGAAATGCCTGTTGGTTAGGAAGAAATGTATCATCTCCTCTCCACAGTCACTCTCTATAGCAAGGGTCCGAAAACTATGACCTAAGGGCCAAGTCTAACCCACTGTCTGGTTCTGTAAATAGAATTTTACTGGAACACAGCTCTGCCCATTTATTTACTTACTGTCTCTGGCTGCTCTCACACTATCATGGCAATGTTGAGTAGCAGCACTACAGACTTTATACAAAGTCTGAAATATTTACCACCTAGCTCCTTACAGAAAGGTTGCCAACCATTCTTTTATTTCTTTTATAACACTTTAACACTATCTAAAATTATTTTATTTTGTTTATCAACTACTGTCTGACTTCCCCATTGGAACTTCATGAAGAAAAACACTTTGTTCTCCCCGCTACCTCTAGCACCTAGAACTGTGCATGGCACATAGAAAGCACTCAATAAAAGTGTTCAATAAATGACATTTATTGAAAGACAAAAGGAGAGCAAATATTTCTCAATTTCTCTTGGATGTACTTCAACTATTCATCCTACCATTCCATCAAAATTGGTCTTCTCATGTAACCATTGGATTTTTCTTGTTGATACACACGTTGATAAATTCAGTGGTTAAGTCTTAGTCCTCATCTTATTTGACCCATCAGTAGTACCTGACCCAGCTGGGTCTATACTCTTCTCCATGTGACTTTCTGAATACCACATTCTCTTAGTTTTCCTCCTACTCCAACAGCGTTTCTTTAGTTTTCTTTGCTGGTGCTATCTCATTTTCCTAACCTCTTAATGTTGGTGCTCTGGGGTTCAGTCTCCAAGATTTTTCTCTGAGGTCACACTCATTTTCTTAGTGAACTCATCAAGTCTCATCACTACACTTAGGCATTTAAAATGTAAGTAGTCCAGCCTCGACTGGCGTGGCTCAGTCGACTGAGTGCCAGCCTGTGAACCAAAGGGTCACTGGTTCAATTCCCAGTCAGGGCACATGCCTGGGTTGTGGGCTAGGTGCCCAGTTGGGGGCGTGTGAGAGGCAACTGCACATTGATGTTTCTCTCCCCACTAAAATGTAACTAGTCCAAAACCAAACTCACTTCCCTCCAAAACCTTCTCCATCACAGCCTTCACCTCCTCAGTAAATGGGAACACCATCCTTCCAGTTGCTGAAGGCAAAAAGTACTGGGAGTTAACCAACCCTCATTGTTACACCCCATAACCAATCCACCATCAAACTCTGGTGCCTCTATCTTACAAATATATTCCAAGTTGATGATCACTTTTCACAACCTCCACTGTTACCATCCTGGTCCAAGCCATCATCATCATCTGTTGCCTGAGATGACATAATAGCTCCCTGACGCTTCCCTGCTTCCACCCTTGCAGCCAAGGTGATCATGTTTAAAACGTAAGCCATCAATTATGTTTAAGATGTAAATCGGCAAGTTGCTGCATGCTCTAAACCTCCAATAGCTAGCTAGCTCTCTTTCCTACTCAGAGTTAGAGTCTCCCACAATTTGGTCCCCTGAAACCTGTTTTCCTCTTTGTTCCCTCTCCTTCAGGAACACAGGCCTCCACACCATCCTACAGCATGTCAAGCTTCCAACTCAGTGTCTTTACACTGGAAGAAAGGCTCTTTTGGTTTATTGAATAAACCGAGACTACCGAATCAGGCACTGCCATGAACAATGGTGTCAACTAATTCTCATAACAACTCTGCACGACAGGTATCAATAACCCCAGTTTACAAACTGGGAAAGTGAAGTTTACAGGCCACCTATCTACCAAATAATGGAGCTGGGGTTCAGGCCTGATTAGTCTTCACAGAATATGAGCTCTCCGTGAGTTTGGGAGGCTAAAAGGGGAGGGATCCGTGATATTCCTCTGAAGCCACACTGATTCCAGCTGCTACAGGTGCACGCTGACAGCTAGAGGAGATGAGAAAGGGCAGTCAGAGAAACAGGATGATGACCAGAAGAGGAAGTTACCCAAGTCAAGAGGGGGAAGTTTCCAGGAAAAGGAGTGGGTGTCAAATGGGCGTGAGACATCCACAAGCCCAAGAACCCAGCACACACCTCATAGTAAATCATACCTGTAGTAGACAGCAACTCTGACCCTGACTTTAAAAAAATGTATTTTCTACCAATAATCATGGCCCAAAATAAGTCTATTAGGTAGGTACTTCCACAGGCCCACAGCAACTGTGTGACAGTAAGTTGCAGTCAAGCACCTGATACCTGGGTTTTCCTCTGGCCCAGGTAAGACGAAGTTCGTGTGTGCAGTGGGCGTGGGGTAAGAGGAAGAGTGACCTTTAGCTTTCAGAAGCCCAAGCCCCCCAGCAAATATCTTCTGCCCGACTCCCTGTGGTATGTGGGACCGCCACTGTCTGTATCCCAGATAGTCTCTAGGAGCCCGGAGCGGTGGCCAGGGGCGGAGAATGAGTGTTGGCCCTTACTCCGAATTTTTCCAGCCACTTCTAAGACCTCTTCCTTTCCGCCCCACAGTCACGACAGGACACCCTATACCCTGACCCTCACGATATCCCTCTCACCCCCATCCCTGCCTAGACCTACCCCGAAAAGTGACCCCTGAGAAACCCCACATCCCGCAGCGGTCCGGGTGTGAAGACCCCGCCTCACCACGGCCCCGGCAACAGCGTGGACCAAGCTTTCGTAGGACAGCACGGAAGTCATTGCTGCGGTTCCCCTCAGAAGCAGCTACACTTTTCCCCGCAGGAGCTGCGGCCAGACCTGCGAGAGAACCAGAATCCTAGGCGAAGCGTCGAGTCCCACCCTCTCAGGGCCGCCTCCTCCAGAACAACCACTTCCGGGTCGTAGAGCGCCCAGTGTCCCAGCGAGGCCGCCCCAGGGGGAAGGCAAATAGACGGTCCTGGAAACACCCCCTTGGCTTTGATTGGCTTCCGCAGCCTGCACGGGGCGGTGCGGGGCGGTGCCGCGCGGTGCTGGCTCCACCACCTGGGGCAGCCACCTGGGTTCCCCAAACCGCCCAGTCGTGCTTCACACGCACTCACAGAGCAGTAGGCGCTTCAGAAAGCCTAAATGGCCTCCTTTTTCTCCACCTCCCTCCATAACACAAGCTGATGACGGTCAAAGTGGGGAACTCATCTTCCTGTTCCTCTGGGACTTGGCCGGTGTTTTCTCACTAGAACTTTTTTGAAAATTAATTTTAGAGAAACATTTTGTCATACCACTTATTTATGCATTCATTGGTTAATTCTTGTATGTGCCCTGACCAAGGATGGCACCTGCAAAGGTGGTGGAGTATCACGTGATGCTCTAACAAACTGAGCTGTAGGGCCAGGGACCTCAAGTTATTTTTAAAGTTACATTTTGGCCAAGTTGGTCAGGGTTCTCCCCTCTGAAATACCCTGAGGTGTGGTGGGAAGAGAACTTAAGCTTCAAAAAGTCAAAATAATCAGATACAGGTGGGAACATTCTTTAACCTCTTGGCTTCCTACTTTGTGAAAGGAGTGTTAATACAGTGCAAAACAACTTGACTTGCTGTGAGGATTTCAAAAGCTAATTTATGTAGCTGCACTTTACAAAATACTTAATATTTCCCCGCTCACATTACAAAGTGAAGAACCAACCATTTCTGAAGAACTGGAGAAAGCATTTCTAACACTAAGTTATATGATGAGACACGTTTCAGGACTCCCATTTCACTTCTTTACCGAGGTACTGATGTCGTGAGTCCCTATTACAGTTAGTTTTGTAATGCCATCACTTATAATTGAATGCTTACTACAATGCCAGGGTCAGTACTTTATGCCCCATATCACACTTGCTCCTCAGGAGGCCTTAATTTACCTGGTCATGTTTTCACAAAATTTCCAGAAAATATTTTGCCATTAGTTAAGATCTCTTTCCACTTAAGCTCCCCTTCATTTAGGGTGGTACTACAGTGACAGTGACCAACAAGTACTACAGTGACAGTGACCAACAAGCTAAGTGAAAGATTACTTGGGAAAACATGTAGTTGGATTTATTGGTATCTACATGTATGGTCAAGTTACTGATAGACACCCTATTGGAAGAGTGGCTTCCAGAAATAATCCCAGCACTCCCTTGGGTCATGACATCAAGGCACAGATCCAAAAGGCCAATGAAGACAGAATTCTGGCACTGAAACAGAAACGAGCTGGTCGGCCGAAGGCAAGTTCTAATTGATTCCCTAATCAAACTGGGAGCTCTCGTCAGGAACACAGGGTGGGGCAAAAGTAGTTTACACAGTTGTTCCTATGGAAAATAATACAATGAAAAATAAATGGTTTCATATATTCACAAATGTACATCTATTTCTACCCCGACCTGTATACTGCAATATATACTCATTTATAAACACTTTTTGAGCACTTTCCCTTTATGATGGTAACTGAATGAGTTTTCCCAAATTCCCATGTGTAGAGCATGAACCTAGCAGATAGCAGGCCCTGCTATCAAAAGATAATTTGATCAAGATGGAATTATCTCCTACTGAAAGCACTATAATATCCTAAGAGTACACAATGAAAAATGTAATACTTATGTAGGTACCACATACTAAATGAAACTCTGTAGTTGTGGTATAGGCACGTCACTTATTAAATGGAACTTTGTGCAATAGTTGTATTTATTTCCTATTTTTAGAAATCATTTTTGTTTTAAACATTTCTACATCTAATTTAGTATTCACAATTACATATTTTCCTTAGAGGGCTCCCTTAATTATAGCAACATTAAAAAATTCAGCATCATTCTGTTTACACCCAAGCCATCAGGACAAAATGAGTTAAAGGAAACTAGCCAGAAGTGATCTTTTTTATGTATGTAGCTACTATCTGGTCATGTGTTTTCACAAAAATCTGTAGAAAATACTTTAATCACATTGGTTAAGATCTCCATACTGCAACCCAAGATATCCTAGTGACCTGGATGAGTGAACTTTAAGGACAACCTAACCGATACACCAGGTACCTAGATTTTAAGAGCACCAATTATATTATTTACGTTCTTGCTACTCTGGCTCCACCCAATACTTGGAATCCATGTATATTTTATTGTTAGACATCACAGAAAATTATGAATTTACATGGGAGCATCAGCACTAGACAAAAGGTCTCTCACTGAATTGCCAAGATATTTAAAACTTTTTGCCAATTCAATATGCCATAATATTTAAATTCATCCTTTTTAAAGTTTTACAGCTACTGTTAACTAACTGTACTTGTTGCCTATTTACTTTAGGAAATTTTCTTCCCTAAACTCATATTAAGTACACTACATTGGTTCATGTTGATACAGATAGAACTTTAAAAAATTACTGCACCATAATTTTTAAAACTGACTTTCTTGTTCCCGTTACTGGGTCTGCCACAAGTGGATGAAGTACTTCAACTGTTACATCCCTCATATAGGAAAGCACCTATTGGATATGCACAACAGCACACCCCATAATTTGACATTCCTTTTCAAGCGTACATTTTAGTTTTGAATTTCTCAAAGTAATGAACAGTTCTGCAAGAAGGAACCTCAAACAGAGAGGGGCAGCAGGGCATAGAATTTAAGATTTTGAAACCGTAAGCTTGGTGACAATGTCAGCTCCACAAAAAATCAGGGGTGTTATGCTGGGCAATTGTTTCAGTTTCTTCTGTATAAAATGGAATACTTACCTTCTGGTCACCAGAAATTGAGTCAATACTTGAAACTGATTACAAAGTGTTTGGCACAAAGACTACTTACTTGATATATGTGCCTGCTTGGGTGCATTAATTTCAGCTATGATCAAATCTCTGCAGTTGTTTCTCCCTATAGCCCATTAGGTCAGTGTGTCCCAGTGTGGCAGACTGCTAGATGTTACCCCAAATATTTTCTCTAGTTTTTTCTGTGGTAATATAATAATTCTTTTGTTGGGCATGTGACCACACCACCATGGACTATTATAATATGGTCTCAAGACCAAGAAGAAGCTGGCCAACAGGATGAGAATAAAACGCTAACTCCATGTATTAGCCTCAGTATTACGGCATCTGTTCCCCTGGAGCCCTCTCATGTTTCCTCAGGATAACAGATATGCACCACAGCAAGCACCTTCGGACCCAGAAATGGAATCTACCAGAGTACAGTGGAACTGCTTATCTCTGGACTGCTACCTGAAAAAAAAACTGTAACTGTTTTACTTAACTTAGGCCAGCAACTTTCAACTGATGTGCCACAAGAATTTTTAAAACATGCAATACGTGACTATTTTATTAAGGAGCACTGAACTCTTCTCCCCTAGGTTGTCAAATAAAAAAATGACAACAGTCAACACAACGGCTGTCCAGTACGAATGCCCTGCCTCGAACCATAAATTATATAGGTCATATGATAGAGTTGCATCTTATTGGCCACATCGCATAATAAGGTTGCACCTGATTGGTTAATTCTTGGTACCAGAAATCCTTATATACAAGTTTAGGCACCTGATTTTTTAAGAAGTCAGTTTGGTGCAAAAAGGGTCAGTAATTACTATTATTTTTTTGTAAATCAATAAAAATTATACCTATTTTTTGGTGTCAGATCAGCAAAAATATATTTTTTGTTGTGTTGTAGAATTTTAGTAATTAATTTATGTGTGCCATGAGATGAGTAAGGTTGAAAATCGCTGACTTAGGCTACTGTATTTTGTGGGGGGTCGTTGTTAATAGCACTTTATAATTAATCTAAAGCCTACTATGCCCAATCACTTAAGATTAGTGCTAGAGACAAAAGAAACAGAACATGTGCTGGGCAAAATAAGAGGGGTGGGGAGTCAATATCCAGTTTAAAACCATAGTTTATTTTTAATGTAGCTAGAAATATCCAGTAACTATATATTTTTAAGCAGAAAAAAACTCCTTCACTTTTCCATCTTATAGCATTATTAGCACAAGAAAAGAACATTTTGTTTATAAATGATACTTTCTATGAAAATGAAAGCATTTTTCATTTGTGGAACTTAAAAGTCTAAAAGCACAGAACACATTTTCAGAAGACCAATTTTACTTTTACCCATTTATGGTAGTATTTGCAATGTTAAAATGTACTTAGGTAATATATAGTTAAGTAAATCAAATCAAAGAAGGAATTCAAAAGTAACCGGTTTTGAGTTACTCGCAGCGTACATTAGAAATTATGAGAGAGGAGAATACACATTAACAAAGGAACACTGGCAAGCTCAAACGCTAGGTTATATGCTGAGTATTTTTAAAGGTTTAAAAATCATGCTCAATTAGCATACAGTTTTCTCACTTATGTAACAGATGCATTTCTATCTGTTTGTGTACAGCAAAGGGTCATAATCTGAAAATCAACTTAGGACTTCAGATATGTGCCATTTCAAAAATGTATTCTATAAAATTTACTTCACTGCTCCTAGCACTAATTCTTCAAATAAGCAAGTACAGAGGGCCTCATCCCTTACAACTGCTTTCAGGAAGAAACCTTGAAATTCCTGGTACAGTGCTGGGACTTAGTCTTATATAACATAGGAATTGAATACACAACAGAAAATTTATCATTTTCTTTATGCTGGAGAGGGAAGGAGGGGTGGAAATATGGTTGCAGTATTTAAGAGCGGAAAAGAACGATGAGTCTTTCACAATACCAACAACACTACCATGAAGAACCACCATGGATCTCATCAATTTTATAATTCACGCTCGATCAAAAACTTAGGTTCCCCTCTATGTATCTCAATTAATTCAAACCTTGTACTCTCTCCAAATACAAACTCTATTGGGATTTCCTAAATATACGACCAAACATCAAAGGAAATCACTCCTTTCAACATCTTTTGATACGGTAAAATTTTCCCGGTAGTAGAAATCTAATATTAAATATGAAATCTCTTAGCCAAGTAGAAAACTACAGCTGTTATGGGTATTACCCTACATAGTCGTTATATGCATTATATATTAAATTAAACCTAGCATTACATATGCTTGCACAATTATACTGTGAATGATAGCAGTGATGATGCCAGTGAAATAGGACTATCTTTAGGCCAAAGGGTAAGGGCGGGAAATGTAAAAACAAATAGAAAGCTGACAAAGAGTTGAGTATTTTCTGACCAGAAAAAGTAATTTTAAACATAGAAGTATAAAAAGAAAAGTATCTCCTTATTTCCCCTTTGTGGAAATAATATGAAACATTTATTATTTATTTTATGTATCAGACAAGAACAGAGCTAATTAATACAACTCTACTGCAGCATTGTAAAAATCATCCCTTCACCACAGTGTAAGATTTAAATGCATCTGCACAAGGGTACGTGTTATTTAAAATGTAAGATCGCTGCTGCCCTACCAGGTACTTCCAGTCCCTACCCAGGTTCTACTGCAATACTGGTGGTCCCAGTAGTTTTATTGAAATAAGTCATTTTTTAAAAAATAAAGCATTTAAAAAGAAATCAAAATGCCTCAGTAACTATAATATTCAACTCAAACTACCTATTTAAATGTTATATTTACCTCCCACTAATGAATCTTAATTTCACTCAAACTGGGCAATAAATCTTCCATACTGAAGTACCTTTTGCCCAATTAATTAAAAGGAAAACACCAAAATGATTAGTAAAGAAAAGTGTAGGGTTTAACACACCCTTTTAATTTGTTTTTAAATATTTTTAAGATTTAAAAGTGTTTAAACTTTATAATTCCTAGTAGGAAAACATTATCTGAAAGAATACCATAATGGCAAACCACTGTCACATGTTACAGCTGCATGTGGGGCAGAGGGGTAGGGATTCTCTTCAACGCACCCCAGCTTTCTTCACAAGAAGGTCAGAGGTACACCGGTTTGTATTATTGCGACATCCATTGAGTAATCCAAGTTCCTTTTCCTTCAGCAAGGGCTTTCTCTGTCAGAAGGGCATTATGCTTGACCTCCAAATTTGGCTGACAATTTACTGATTAGATTCATAACTTTTGGGTTGCTCTGATATTTTGACATATTTGCCGGGTTCTGAGCCACATCCTGGAAGGCCACCATAACTTCTGGATCCTGCAAAGAAAGGTGTGGGTTTTTGTTGTTGTTTTTTAAGTATTTAAAAATTCTATGGGGAAACAAGTTTGATAGCAAATTTGTTATCTTAAATCCTATATTTTTGTCATGGTCAAGTTATTTGGGGTTTTGGACAAGTCCTTGAAATATAAATATTATTAATGTGCATTTCAAAGTCAAACTCAATTATATCGCTTTATCTAATGAAAGAATCATATATAATTTTGAGTCAAAGAAAAACACAACTGGTGTGGCTCAGTCGATTAAGCACTGGCCTGCAAACCAAAGGTCACTGGTTCAATCCCCAGTTGGGGCACATGCCTGGGTTGCAGGCCAGGAACCCAGGTTTCTCTCACATGTCGATATTTCTCTGCTAGTCTTTCTCCCTTCCTTCCACTCTCTCTGAAAATAAATAAAATCTAAAAAAAGAAAAAAACAACTGGATATAATTACCACCCACTATAAAGAATTTCCTATAAACCAATTTTTATTTTTATTTTTTAAAAATATTTTTTTTATTTATTTTTAGAGAGATGGGAAGAGAGGGATAGAAACATCAATGTGTGGTTGACTTTCACGTGGCTCCCCACTGGGGACCTGGCTTGCAACCCAGGCATGAGCCCTGACTGGGAATCCAACCCATGACCCTTTGGTTGGCAGCCTGTGCTCAATCCACTGAGCTACACCAGTCAGGGCTTATAAACCAATTTTTAAAAACTTAAGCTACTCTCCTGGTCGGTGTGGCCCAGTTGATTGGAGCTTTGTCCTATAAACCGAAAGGTCACCTGTATGATTTCTGGTAAGAGCACATGCCTAGGCTGCAGTTGAGGTGCTTAAGGGAAGCAACCTATGATGTTTCTCTCTTACAGAGATGTTTCTTTCCCTTTCTCTCTCCTCTCTAAAATAAGTGTGTCTTCAGGTGAGGATTAAAAAAAAAAAAAAAGAAAGAAAGAAAGAAAAACTTAAGCTACCCATTCTGAAAGAAAATGAATGTCAAAAGTGCCTAGTTAGTTATTTGGTAATTCGGATCAATAAAATTTGGCTAACAGAGTAACCTTTGTTTCCACACAGAATTACGAAAGAAATGCCTTAGTGATATAAAGTTCCACAATGTTTTGCTGTCTTACCTGCATGGCTGCAAGAACCTCTGGATCACTGAGAATTTCATTGAGCCCAGGCATTCCTGCCATTCCAGGCATTCCTCCAGGAAAATTACCAGGCATTCCCCCAGGAAAGCCACCTATAAAAAATAAATGAAAAGAACTGTACAGACACCAACCAAATTTTCAAGTTATCAAATAGTACACTATTTTCTACTGTGGAGGAAAAACAGGTTTTATAAAAGTAACTTCACAAGTGATCCAATCATAAGTTCCTAACAGGGCAGGTGATAATGGGTAGTTAGGCCTGAGGCATATAAAGCTTATAACTTCTTTAGTAAAAGGTTTATTTTTGCCTTAAGCCAGTCCTTCCCGTTGTTTTTGTCAATCTAACACACCTTTGAAATAAGTAGTAGTCACCCTCAAGAGAGCACATAATTCTGTAATCTAATCACCACCTTGCTTTCTCCTAACTTCATGTAATGTTCTTTATGTTCCCTCCCTAATTATAAAATGCATAAAAGAAACTGCAAACTGTCATTATCTGGAGTATCTGAGATCTTGCTTCCCAACAACTATTATTAGTTTTGGCTCAAATAAACTAAAAAAATTCTCTACAGGATTGGATGTTTCTTATGTTGACACTACTGCTTAAAATAACAGAGACAGGCATAAAGAAAAAGCATGCTACTAAACACAAAGAGGTTAGAATATTCTAACTGGATGTAACAAGATACAATTTTTAACCTTCAAACTACGTCTTAAAAATAAGGCTATAAATCAGACTTTGCTACCTCCAGATTCATTTATTTCCCTAGCAATACAATTAAAAAAAAACTAATCTTACTTTAAAATAAAAAGAAAGCTAAGTTCCTTGGAATTACAAAATTTCTTTAGTATTTTTTGTTTCAATTTAAACTCGTAAGAGATTAGCTGTTCTTTCAAACGAACAACAAAAAACAAAAACCTATATTCCTCTCGAGCAGTTACGCATTCAAGGACTGCACTGAATGCTTGTTATAAAAAGCTATGGACTTTTATCTCTGCACCAGACAGAATCAAAATTTCTGAAAGTAAAATTGAAAAACTGCATTTTTAACAAGCACTCCTGGTGTTTCTTCTTTGCTAGAACAATGCTCTAGCAAAAAGGATTTAATTCTCCCAGAATGTTTTTAGATTATATGCCCAAATTATTTTCTACTCATTTTTTTAAAAATTATCTTTACATCTACTGGAAGTATCCCGAAACCACCATTATACCAATACAGGGGCATTCTCAAATACAAGTAACATTAATGTATTCTATACATCAAGGGTGACTGTAACAAAGCCATCGAAAAGCAAAAACATGGATTACAAAGTCATTAGCACCTGTCTCAATAATTTAAACATACCCATAAATAACAACCAACCACAGATAAAGAGATCTAACGGGTCTAATGACTTGTAGCTTCTCTTGCTGATCCTACTGAGAAACTAGTTTCTACCCATAAAAAATTAATGGCCTTATGCAGGAATAGTTAACCAGTCTGCTTGTAAAATCTAGGTAATAACAACAACATAACAAAAAATAATATCCAGAACTAGTCTACATTAGTGGTCATTTTCTAAAACAAAGGTACCCAACATAAAATTCTACTTTAAACAGGAAGTAAGCTATGAGCTAAAATTTCCTTGCCTTTTCTTCAAACTGCAAGTCTCCCCCAATATGTGGGGTTTTTGTAGTTGCTCTGCACATGATCTTGCAGAATACTGGCTATCCTCTTTAGCCAGTAGCATAAAAGCATAAGCGGTGTGTAGCTGCCTCTACAAACACTTCTTGAGGGAAAGCTGGTTACTATTAAATAGCTGACTCCCCATTAGAATTATGAACTTAAAAAATCTCTGCTTGTTTTTTATATAAATTTCGTATGGCCTTACACAGGAAGTATTCATTCATTCTCTGAGTGCCTTTTAAACTGCTTTTCTATCTGTATTATATAAGACTATGGTATCATGCAAGGCTTTGACTCACTAATAATTTCTGATCACTTGACAATTTACAAGAGAAAAGTGTGTTATTATTTTTACACTGGACTTAAAACATTTTTTGTGCTTAATATTTAATTACATACAGTGCTTTTACTTACTATCTCATGAATAGCAATGGATGAAATGCCATTATAGCTATTTAGAAATACTTGGAATCGACCATAATCAATTGTTATAATCTTTTAAAATAAAGGTACAATGCTGGGCCCCAATAATGTCAGTTATTTTTAAAAACAATACTACTCAAAGTGGGAAAGATAATATACTCCATTTCTACTAACATAAAATTATTAGAATGAAACTTTCTAGAAACTGACATTCTAAAGATTCTTCAGTGTCCTAGGGATTAATGGTATTAAACATAATAGACATACCAGAGCACCCAAATCAGAATATTCTCCAGTTATTTATAATACTAATAGATTCGCTTTTCCTTTAAAAATACCTGGAAAAGAGCCATACTGAGCTCCTCCTGATTGTCGTCTGGCTTCTTCTTCCTTTAACAGTAAAAAGAAGAAACAAATTATGTTAACAGGGAGGAAAAGAGACCCGTTACCCACCTCTACCCTATCCATGCAAAAATCATGACAAATATTCTAAAATAAGATAGTTATATAGGACTTGCAAGAATAACAAATTTCAAATGGAAATAATGGACTAAAGGATACACCCCATCTCAAACCCCCCAAAATATCCAATTACATTCTCAATGAGCATTATTTCTGATAATGATTCCAAGTAGTGTTTTTCACTTCTTCTTGGCGGGGAGGGGAACCCTTGAAAGTAATTTACAATACTGATATGTCTGTCTATGCTTACAAAATCTAAATTCTTACTGTTTTAAATTCCAAAATAAAAGCATATGGTTAGATTACTAAAACTACCATGACTTTAGTTTCCCAGGTTCGTGTTTTCCATACTCTCCCTACATAACTCAACAACAAAAAGTACAACTAGAGATTTACTGGTTTTGGCTGTTTTCTTAAACACAAACTGAAAGCAAACATATATAAATTTTTCTCATAACCAGTTATAAAGTCACTAAGGAGATAAAGGTAAAAATTACTTTTGAAGATAATACCATAATCTTCTATATACCATAATCCCCCCCATCAAGCATGATACTTAAAAATATGAAATGACAAAAAATTAAAATGTAATATTATATAATTGTAATACAGCTTTATGTCCTTTTGTTCAATGTTAAAAATAAATAGATGAGAACTAATAGCATCAAATACAAAAAGCTAATATAGAAAAAAAACTAGGAGAAACCTTAAGAACAGCAACAATATTGTATATAAATTATAGATTAATTTTTCTTCTTTCTGAATTTTATATAATATGATTTTGTAACTAAATAGAAAGGAATTTTAAATAGCTATGACTAAACTACCGAAATGATGGAATCACGAAATTTAACACATCAGGGCAAGCACCTTTAAGAAAACATAATTATTGCCAAGTTTTTATTACTTGACAGGGAAAAATCCGACTTTAGGATAAAACAAGATTATAAAGTGGTGAAATGTAAACTTAGTTAAGAATTTAAAGATTCAGTTTCCAGTCAAAATAGAGGCATAGGTAGACATGTCTTGCTTCACTGCACAACCAGTAAGAAGGAACACACCTGCCCTGGCTGCTGTGGCTCAGTTGAACTCAGCACAGGCCTGCGAACCAAAGGGTTACCAGTTTGATTCCCAGTCACAGGGCACATGCCTGGGTTGCTGGCCAGGCCCTAAGTAGGGCACACATTGAGAGGCAACCTCACACTGATCTTTCTCTACCTCTCGTTCTCCCTTCCCTTCCCTTCCATTCCCTCTCTCTAAAAATAAATAAATAAATAAAACCTAAAAAGAAATTATTAAAAAGAAGAAAAATGAAAAAACCACAGGAAACCAACAGTGAAGGGAAGGAAGCCAGGGTTCAAATCAATGACCTGGAACATAAGAAAGAAATAAACATTCAATCAGAACAAAAGGATTTTTAAAAAATGAGGAGAGTTTAAGAAGACTCTGGGACATCTACACAAAGGCCAACATCCGAATCATACTGGTGCCAGAAGGAGAAGAGAAAGAACAAGAAATCGAAAACTTATTTGAAAAAAATAATGGAAGAAAACTTCCCTAATTTGGCAAAGGAAACAGACATGGAAGCGCACAGAGAATCCCAAACAAGTTGGATCCAAAGAGGTCCATACCAAGACACATCATAATTAAAACGCCAAAGGTTAAAGACAAAGAGAGAATCTTAAATAAAGGCAGCAAGAGAAAGGCAGAGTTACCTACAAAGGAGTTCGCATAAAAGACTATCAGCTGATTTCTCAAAAGAAACAAGAAAGGACTGGCAAGAACTATACAAAGTGATGAAAAGCAAGGACCTACAACCAAGATCACTCTATCCAGCAAAGCTATTACTTAGAATCATTCTACAAAACTGGAGGCAGCCTTAAATAAGAACCTGGAATTAGAGTAATATCCTAAAAGCTCTAACCTACTGTATTTTTCCCTTTAATGGCTTAACTATAGAAACTTTACCCTCTGGGCTCTCTCATGTTCTTCCCGAGCCTTCTTAACCCTTTCCATTCTTTCTTTGATCTCTCGCTCTTCACGTTTCCGCTCATACTTTCTCCGATGTTCTGCAATTTTCTGGGCCTAGAAAAAAGAGCCATGGAAAAACGTTCTGAAAACTGAATAAAGTCAACACGCATCTACAGTTCTGTTAAAGAATTACTTTTCTTTGTGGAGAGGTGCTTAAGACATAGTTCTGAATAATGACAGATTTATCTGATAGAAAAAGACCTGACGTAACTCAAGCTTTAACAAGTCCACTGTGAAAGAGAAGAATGAGGTTAGGATTTGAAACCAGAAATGGTATAAATTTCAAACAATTAACTGGGGCAAGGAAGACAATTAAGTTTCAAATTGCACTATTCTTGTCTGATACCTGCCATGGCAAGGCAGAATCTGGGACCAGTTATTTGCCAGTCTAACCATACTTACTTTCCTCATCCATAAAATGAGGGTATAGGAAGAAAAACATGTGAGTCTATAGAAACGCTATAAGAATTAAAAGAGAAAATATATGTACCATGCACTAGTACATCACCCAAGACAAATATATGGAATCTAGTATTTACTTAGAGAATAAAATAAATATGATTCATATTAAGCTTTTACATTAGCTTATTTATGATTTTTCAAGAAGCTTATTTTCTAGAGTATCTCCCACAATAAATAACTGAGTTAGCCCTGTTATGAGAAGGAAAAAAAAAAATAAAACAGTCTCTAAAAGTAATAGCCAATTTAAATTAAATAAAATTTGCATTACCTTAAAAGCTTTATAAATAAATTCTTGGTAGTATAACTTCCCACAAAGCTGAAGGATTTACCATGTAAATGTATTAACATTAACTGACAATTTTAGACAGAGATATCTTAAAACAGAGTACTCCAGCTTTTGGATTCATTATCATCATTTTTGAAAGGCTGAAACTTATTAACCACCACAGGGTCCTCATATTCAGTACCGTGGCTATATACACCTACAAGTAAAGACAGACTAAACTCAATCTTGGCTCACATTTTACAAATTTTCCATTTGCCCCTACTTCATTTCTTTTTGGTTATAATTCTATTTTAGGCTTGCAAATAAAGTAATAGAGCTCACTATAATACAGTGTAAAAAGTGAAAGCATGAAAACCTAATGATATTTCCTGAGCTGAGCACAAACTTCAGTGATTGCAGATAACTTCCAAATGTTTGTTTCTTTGCATCTGTTTTGCAGGTAAGTACTAAAGCCATGAAGCATTACAGTAATGACTTTCCCTTTCTCTACTTTAACATACCCTTGGTTGAACTTCTTTCAGCATTGCACTAGCATCTTCATCATAATCCAATTTACATGCAAGGGCAAGATCATGGGCTGCTTCTTCCCAATGGCCCAGAAGTCTGAAACAGATTTAAACTCATTTTAGGAATTTTTTGTCCATATTCACTTATGTATCATGGTGTCTTTCTTCCTTATTATAAAAAAGGATTGTAACAGAAGTTTAAGTTAAATACTGAACTACAAATTTTCATAAACCATTTTTTTAAAAAACAGCTTTTTGAAATACATTTCACATACCATAAAGTCCACCTATTTTATTTTTTTATTTTTATTTACTTTTAGAGAAAGGGGAGTGGAGGGAGAAAGAGAAGGAAAGAAACATCGATGTGTGAGAGAAACATCGGTTGCCTCTTGTACCCCCAACTAGGGACCTAGCCCACAACCCAGGCATGTGCCCTGACCGGGAATTGAACCAGCAACCTTTCAGTTCCCAGGCCAGTGCTCAATCCACTGAGCTCATGAACCAATTTAGTTACTATGTTTCACCTTACAAAAATTTGAAAGAGTTTAAATTTCCTTTATGATTAACCTTAAACCTGCTCTTTCTACTAAAAAATGCTTAAAAAATTAAAAATACTGTTTTCTTAATTCAGATTATGAAACTTTAAAAAACTATGTAGAGCCACAACTTTCAGTGAATCAAAACAGAACATGATATATGTTTAACATGCTACCTATTTTCTATATGAGAGAAACAATACACATGCACACTTTTTATTGAAAAAGGAGGAAAAGGATGAATCAGAAACTAAAGGTTGGTGGGAATAGCTAAGAATAAAGTAGGAGGATAGCAATGGAAATCAGACTTCTCTGGTTATACCTGTGAACTCAAACTCAGTTTTGACTCTTTTAAAAAAACATGAAAATGCTTTACATACATAAAGATGAAAATTGAACTAGAAAGGATAGAAATACAGCAAACCCTAAACCCAACTGAAAACAGAGAAGAGGCTAATCCCCATTCACAACATAAACCACAGTGGGAGACGATATCCCACATCGTACGTTTCAGTGAGATATAGGTAAGAACTGCAACAAAAAAAACTTTAAACCTTAGAGATATTATCTCCAAGATATGATTTCCAAACAATTTTATGTATAAGGTAGGATAACACAAGTAGGTGAATATATTAAGGATGAAGATTCTGACTCTGACTCTGTCCACTGAAATGACAGAAGTAAGGCTATTCCGGAAGCAATGAGCACATTTAGTTGCCAAACTTCTCTTACACTAAATATAATCCCCACTAAAATAGACTATGGTTTTGTGGAGAAATGACTTACACCAAATCTGGGACAAGCAAAGTACAAGGTGAGCTCACACTCTGTGTTCTATCAGAAGGCAAGGAAATGCTCCAATACTACTGGGGTCTCAAGAGGATCAATGGCAATGCATGAGCTTTCCTGTACTGACAGGGCATTAATAAATTGTATTCTGATCTTTTACCTGTATCTTTGATATGTGTCTTAATAATAACTAAAGCTGCTTTTTGAGTCACCTTAGTGCAGTTGTCCCAGCATATCCACCTTCATCTCCACCCGCACTTGAAGTACAGCACTTTTTCATTCCACGTAAGCTGTCAGTATCATCAAACATTTTATCCCCAACCCACAGAATACCTATTTGTGTAACATTGTTTTGCTTCCAGGAATGATTACTAATCTGGGTTAAATTCACTTTTTATTTGCCCCCTTTTCTGATTTTTCAGGCGATTTAGCATGGACTGATGTAGTTGGAGACTAGCAAATGCCTTCTATAATTTATTGGTTGTTAATGATAAGCTGCAAAGAGAAGTCTGAAAATAAGAGAAAATTTTAAGGACAATGATACAAGGTGAGAAAAAGAGTGAAGAAATAGTCACTGTGGCCCTGGCTGCTGCAGCTCATTGGACTGAGTGCTGGCCTGCAAACCACAGGGTCGGTGGTTCAATTCCCAGTTAGGGCACATGCCTGGGTTATAGGCAAGGTCCTTAGTGGGGGTCATGTGAGAAGCAACCATACATTGATATTTATCTCCCTCTTTCTCCCTCCTTTCCCCTCTCTAAAAATAAATAAATAAAAATTAATTTTTAAAAAATTAAATAAAAAAAAAGTCACTGTGGTCAAACTTCTTAAGTAGGCTGAGGCATAAGGAAATGATTATTCTTGACTCCAGGAACTTAAAACTTTTGAACTTTTCAGTCTCCTGTCAATACCTGGATGTACACCAATGCACTGTACATCAGCTCCTGGACATACATCAAACCTTCAGAATGACCTCAAGAAGAAAATGTTTCATTGTACAGACAACAGGACATCTGATTATTACCTTTTTGGGCCAATTCAGAGACTATGAATGCAGAACTGATTAAGAATATACTTTTTACTGTTTAGAACCTCCGCTTTAGGTACTGCTTAGTGGTGTTTCTGGTTTGCAAACCCCCTAAAACCCTTGAATAGATCTTTGTTATTCAGTTCTAGAAAAAAATCTTCACTGTTTTTGAGTTTGGTTGACAAAGGCCATTCTCTTTTTTTGGAGATAATTTGGAGAAAAATCCTTATCTTAAATTTGACTCTGTATGGTCAAAAACTGTTAACAGTAGTTTTCTTTGAATAAAAGATGTGAAGAATTTTTATTTTATTTGTTCCTTATGATTATTTTCTCAATTTTTCATATTGGATACATATACGAGGGGAGAACCTCCCCAAAAATGGAATTTATTTATAAAAAATTGTGTATTTATTAGATGTTTAAACTTCAGTCACCTGCAAAGTTCTCTCCATTTGATGGAATACACCTACTGAGACTTTTTTCCCAATGCTCAAAACAATTTTTGAACTCGTCAATTTTGATGCCTTTCAGTGCTTTTGCCATTTTTTGTTTTACCTCTTCCACACTGGCCAAATGTTTCCTGTTGAGGACTTTTTATACATAGGAAAACAAAAAAGAGGTCACTCAGGGTGAGATCAGGTGAACAGGGAAGGTGGGGTATGGGGGTCATGCTATTTTCAGTCAAAAACTGCTGAACATTCAGTGAGGCGTGGGTAGGTGCATTCATAAAGCACCCATTATGAAATGGGCAAAAACAGTGAAAAAGTCTTCAAAAACAATTCACTGAAGCCGAATGCAGCCTCTCACAGCAATGCCAGTTGGTACACTGATACAGATGAGTTCCTACAATACTCACCAAACAAGGGAAGCCTGTACCACAAGGTGCCCACCCTCCAGAAGACAATTCCAGCTTTTTTGGGTGCCCCTCATAATTACTGCTTTAAAATTAAATCCTTGGGCAATTTTGGGTTATTTTAGAAAGCATATTAAAAATATCAGATTTAAATAAAGAGTTCTGAAAATAAATAAATTCCATTATTTACCTGTGTGCTTTCCCTCGCCATTTATAAGGCTGAGCTGAATCAGGGTTTATTTCAATAGCTCTGTCACAATCTCGAATGGCAGCATTTGGCTTCTGTAATTTGATGAAGACACTAAAAAATAAGTGATATTAAAAAGTATTCATTTAAAACAATAATATCTTTGGGACTGCTACAGAAGCAAGTCTACTAAATAAATGATCAGAAATTATTCACTAGGGGATACTATTTTGCTTAGAGTTCTCACCTGGCTCTCTTGGCATACAGAATGGCCAAGCGAGGATTCAGCTTGATGGCATCTGTGAACAAGTCAATGGCTTTCTGTAGCTCACCTAAAGTGAAACAGAAGTTATTGAGAAACAGCCTGAGAAATAACCAGAGAATATTAAGAAAAACTCTTGATCTTTTGTCCAATTAGTCTTTTACATTCTTTATTCAGACCAGAAAAAAAAGACTAGTCTCTAAATTAATACACAAAACTGGCTCTTCAAAGCAAAACTTTATTGAGCCTCTACCATACATCACTTAAGACAGAGACAACAGACTCTTAGGACTCCCATTAACTTTAACTGAGAAAAAGTAAATGGATAAAATTTAAAAACTAAATCAATTTTATTCCATTACTTTAATTTTCTTTTACTCAGTTAAGTTATAAGGATAAAATTACATTTAATGAAAGGAGTATTCCTACTTAATTCACAGGGCTTATGAAAAAAAATTTATTATCTGAATTCACAGAAATTATATAAAAATTCAAGAAAACCAGCCCTGGCTGGTATGGCTCAGTGGATTTAGTGCTGGCCTGCAAACCAAAGAGTCACTGGTTTGATTCCCAGTCAGGGCACATGCCTGGGGACCAGGCCCCCGGTGGGGGATGCACGAGAGCCAACCACACACTGACATTTCTCTCTTCCTCCTTTCCCTTCTCTCTAAAAATAAATAAATAAAATATTTTTAAAAGAAAAAGGTTCTAACTTTTAAAAAACGTTTACTGATTTTAGAGAGGAATGGTGCCACAGGGGAACAGAGAGGAAAACATCAATCGGCTGCCTCCCATAC
This sequence comes from Carollia perspicillata, assembly GCA_004027735.1. Taxonomy (NCBI): domain Eukaryota; kingdom Metazoa; phylum Chordata; class Mammalia; order Chiroptera; family Phyllostomidae; genus Carollia; species Carollia perspicillata. The sequence continues at coordinate 26,918 of PVKM010010233.1, forward strand.
ATGCCCCAACTAGGGACCTAAATCCACAACCTCAGCTCCAACCAAATGAGCCACACCAGAGAGCACTTTATGTGATTTTTATTCTCTTAGAGAAAAAGGGGCTTCCTGGAATATTAAGAGATGATCAGAACAAGAGAGGATTTTTTAAAAAGGTAAACAATAATGTCCCCAAACTGAGTCAATGACATACACACATTCATTCATTCATTCATTCGAGCTTACTGTGGTGACATGTAAGTTTCAAGTGTAGAACTCAACAAAACACCATCTGAATAATGCATCATGCACCCACTGGCCCAAGTCAGGTCTCTTTCTGGCCCCATTTATTCCCTGACCTGCTTTGGCCTCTTCCTCCTCTTCCCACCCCCTAACTTTCCACATTTTAAAAGTCTCTCCTCAGTGGAGAAAGATTCAAGGCAAGTAGAGTCACATCAGGATATGTCTGCGTCCCAAGGCAAGGTAATTGATACCTGAGTGACTTCAGCCTCTTTATAACTGGGGAAGGGCTGGGTGGAAAATAAAATACTTAGTTCTGCAGTATAAAACATTTAATAAATTTAAGTTCCCTTCCCCTTTCCCACTATTTTAACAGTAACTGTAGCAGAGAAGAGAATATCCAGAATCTCACAGAAATGTAGCAAAGAGTAAAAATCACTCACCATCATTTAGGGCATCAATGGCAGCCACTTTTTTATTGTTTGCCTGATCCATCATCTCCTCGGTTATCTAGGGGGAAAATGAAGGCAGAGTTAGAATAGCAGAGAGAGCAAAGAGAAGAAAGCAATTTGGACTTTTTAGGAATGAGGTAGTCACAAACACCACTTTTATTCATGTTTCTCTAGTCTCCAGGAGCCAAGAGAATAATTATGACAACTGAACAGTAAGCAATTATACAGGATGGGTTTTAATTATGTACATGGAACAACAAACTTCCGTCCCTACACTCTGCCTTAAACATTACCTTTGCTCCCCTCCATCCCAACCTAAGCATGCTGCTCTGCTCGTCTTACCAATTCCTCTGTAGTTATTCACAAATATTAAAACTCCATCTCCTCACAAGAAGTAACTAAAGCTAGGTGTTTTTAGGCTTTAATCTTCAGAAAAAGTTATCTCATTAGTTTGTTCCAGCAAACAACTACTGAGTATCTACACTTGACAGAACAAACACAAAAGATGCAAACAGTAAGAGATTATTATAACAAAAACATAAAGAAATGGAAAGTTAAAAGGTTTCTTGAACAAACAAAAAAACCCACTCTGTCACCATCACTGTGCGAAATATTACTAGAGGTGCTGGTTAATTCATTAAGACAATGATTTGATAGGTTTAAGAACTAGAAGTACCCAGTTGTCTTTGTTTGTATTTACCTCAAAAAACCAAAGGAAGCAAAAAGTTATTAGATCGACTAAGATCATTTAATAAGGTTTTCAGACACAAGAGCAGCATAAAAAAATAAACCCAGAGTTTCTCCACATCAGCAAAAATCAATTATAAAACACAACAGAACAAGATACCACTCTAAGATCACACAAAACTTTCATGGAGGAGAGGGATGCAAAATTATATCAACCAAAATTCCTGTAAGTTTTAGACAAAGTTGAAAAAAATTTTTTAAAAGAACAAAGGAACTCTGGCTGGTGTGGATCAGTGGATTGAGTGCTGGCCTGTAAACCAAAGGGTTGCCGGTTCGATTCCCAGTCAGGGCACATGCCTGGGTTGTCGGCCAGGTTCCCCAATAGGGGGTGTGCAAGACGCAAGCACACATTGATGTTTCTCTCCCTTTCTTTCTCCCTCCTTTCCCCTCTAAAAATAATAATAAAAAGAACAAAGGAAGAAACACTTCACTAGATATTTAAGACAGCATTCAAAGTAAGGATAATTATAAAAGACATCCTTCATGGCTACAGGGTGCACATGACACCCTGAACAACCCCCTTTTAAAAAGCTATCTTTAACCTGAGAATATAGAAATCCTTAAAGCACAACATTAAATGAAGGCTTGAAATCCAGTGAGAGAGCTAAGTGCTCCATCTGTTTTCACCTGTCTGGCAGGTATGAATCCTGGTGGCCATGCAATTCTGTTCTTGAAGGTAGTGCAGGACACATGAAACAAAGTTTAGATGCAGGTGAAGAGAATGTTTGTCTAATTAGATACCCTCCAAAATAAATCTGGAACCCAAATGCCTATGAGCATAATGGTAAAACCAAAAATAAATCTAACCTAAAGGGACAGCCATACAGAAAATATCACCTCTGTAAATTTGTAACCACAAGCCAGCCTTTCAAGTGGATTTCAGATTACTTATGTAAGCAAAAACAATTAAAAAACGCATGCTGAGAACATAAAACTGCCAACTGACAGTGCAAGCTCAGAGTCTTGATGAAAGCAAACATACCCCTCTTTTAAAAAAAATTATTCATTGTAAAGGGGGGGACTTCAGTTTGTTATTCCACTTATTTATTCACTTATTGGTTGATTCTTGTATGTGCCCTAACCAGGGTTGGAACCCATAACCTTGGCATATCAGGATGATGCTCTAACCAACTGAGCTACTCAGTCAGCAACAAACATATCCTTCTTTAGAGGAACATGCCTTCTCCCCATGCCTCAAAAACTTTCCACTGCTGGGGTATCAAAGAACTCAGTTAAAATAACACACAAAATCCACAAGTGAAAAAGGTATCTGAATGAGCAGGAGTCAGGAAAAATCACAGGAGAATAAGACCAGCAAGACAATTCAATGTGTTTAACAGAATTAAAGAAAAGTTCTCAAATGAATATGGAGCAAGAGACTTATAGCCAAGTGGATGTTAAAAGGAATCAAATTATCAAAATGAAAAACATAAGCATTCCAATTCAAACATCAACCAACCAAAGACAATGTACACATGGATGGAATTTAATAGTGAAAAAGTCTAGCATATAACTAGGACTCCAAAAAGACAGTAGAGAGAATGGGGAAGAGGCAGTATTTTTAAAGTATATTTTATTGATTATTAGAATTGTCCCAATTTCCCCCCCTCTGCCCTGTACACCCCTTCCCTCCAGCAATCCCCCTCATTAGTTCATGTCCACGGGTCATGCATTTAAGTTCTTCAGCTTTTCCATTTCCTATACTATTCTTAACATCCCACCGTCTATTTTTCACCTACTAATAATTCTTTTTAATCCCTTTACCTTTTCCCCCATTCTCCTTCCCCACTGATAACCCTCCAAATGAGCTCCATATCTACGACCCTGTTCCTGTTCTAGTTGTTTGCTTTGTTTTTTAGGTTCAATTGTTAATAGTGTGAGTTTGTTGTCATTTTAATGTTTATAGTTTTGATCTTCTTTTTCTTAAGTCCCTTTAAATTTCATAAGGGCTTGGTGATGATGAACTCCTTTAGCTTTACCTTGTCTGGGAAGCACTTTATCTGTTCTTTTGATTCTAAGTGATAGCTTTGCTGGATAGAGTCATCTTTGTTGCAGGTCCTTGCCTTTCATCACTTTGTATAGTTCTTGCCAGTCCCTTCTTGCCTGCAAAGTTTCTTTTGAGAAATCAGCTGAAAGTTTTATGGGAACTTCTTTGTAGGTAACTTTCTGCCTATTCTTATTTCTTCATTCTGTTCTAGTTGATTGTTTATTTCTACCTTATATTCCAAATCATTGATTTGAACCCTGGCTTCCTTCCCTTCACTGTTGGTTCCATGTGGGCATTTATTTCACTTAGTGTAGCCCTCATTTCTTATGCTTTTGCCACATTCACTGAGCTCTCTGAGCATCCCTATCACCAGTGCTTTGAACTCTGCATCTGATAGGTTGGCTATCTCTGTTTTGCTTAGTTCTTTCTCCGGGGTTTTGTTCTGTTCTTTCACTCGGGCAACATTTCTTTGTCTCCTCGATTTGGCAGCCTTTCTGTGTTTGTTTCTATGTATTGAGTAGAGTGGCTTTGACTCCCTGTCCTAACCCACCTGTTAAATTGTATGGGGTGGAGCCTTAGGTATTTGCCAGAAAAGGGCAATCCACTTCACCTTTCAGTGGCTCTGTACGAGGGAGAGGTGTCGGAGAGGGGACAATGCTGCTGCCTGGCTGCTGGCAGCTTGCTCAGCACTCACCCTGTTTCCAGTCACTTCACTCCTTTCCCGTATGTAACTGGTGCCCTTCTAGCTGTTGCCCCAGTGGTAGGTTCCCAGAGTGGGTGGGTTTGCATATATTTTAGGACCGTGCAGGCCCTTTAAATGGCCTCTCCTCAGAGACTGGCAGTTTGTTCTGCTGCCCCAACCCCCACTGGTTTTTATAGCCAGGAATTATGAAGGCTTTATTTCCCTGGCACTAGAACCCTGGACTGTGCAATATGGTCTGGGGCTGGGATCACTCACTTCCAAGGTATCCCTTACGATTTATATCCAACCACAGGTGAATGTGGGACCATCTGTTCCAGATGCCACCACACCGCCACTACATCACATCCTCCACGCTCTGGCTCACCATCTCTGTCCCTCCTACCCATGTGGATGAATATGGCTTCTTTAAACCCTTGGTTGTTGGACTTCCATACAGTTCACTTTTCTGGCAGTTCTGGGTGCTGTTTTTTTTTTTTTTGAGGGTTAATTGTGATCCTTCTCATGGTCACGCAAGGAGGCAAAGCATGTCTACCTACGCCTCCATCTTGACAGGAAGTGGGAAGAGATAATATTTTAAAGAGAAACTTGTTGAAAGTGTTCCAGAGCTAAAGAAAGTTAACAACCCTAGAATTTAAGATGCCTGATAAATCCCAAGCAAGATTAAGCAGAGTATTATAAATCTAGACACAATGAGGTATCACAGCACCATCAATAAATGGAACACACAATTTAAAAAATTCCAAATAGTGATATGAAGTACTTATGTGTACTCTTAAAGATGTACAAGATATTTATGGAGGTTGTCCTGGCTGGGTAGCTCAATTGGTTACAGCATCTATTCAGTATGTTGAAGCTGCCAATTTGATCCTCAGTCAGGGCACATACAAGAATCAACCAATGAAAGCAATAATAAGTGGAATAACAAATCGATTTTTCTCTTCCTCTCTTTCTAAAATCAATAAATAAATTAAAAAAATAGTGAAGATCACTGTGGAGAAAATGTTATTGAATGATGCCAAAAAAGACCTAAAAATTAGATAACGCACTCATAGATAGTTAATCTCAATAGTGAGATGTCCCTTCTCCCTAACTTTAGATTTAATGTAATTTTAGTAGGGGAAAAATCCTATTTTTTAGAAGAAATTGACAATCTGATTCTAAAATTTATATGGAAGAACAAAGGGCCAAGAACAGCCAAAACACTCCTAAAGTTTTTTGGGGGGACAGGGGGAACCTGTGCCCTAGCTGATAGTAAGATAGCATAAAGCCATGCATGATAATGTATCATTAGTACATAGAAACAAGGAGACAAATAGAAAAAATGATCACCAAAACAGACCCACACATACATGAAAACATTACTGAGGAAAGAGATTCAGTAATGGTACTGACAGGCAACTAAAGATAGAAAGGCAAACTTTCAGAAGGAAAAAACAATGTTACATTTATTACCTCCAGGCAATAAAGCATAATATATTAAAAGCTATTAATTTAATTGTACTAAAATATTTTGTTTATTAGGACAACATAAAGTGAAGACAAGCCACAACTAGTACAAAATATGTTGAACACACATAGATAACAAATTGCTAGTATCCAGAAAATAAAACAAACTATAAATCAGTAAGAAACAAAAAAGCCGAAAGAAAAATGGGAAAAGGCAGAATAGGCCTCCACAAATACCTGTGAATAAACAATAACCATCAAAATATGTTCAAATTCATTAGAAATCAAGAAGATTCAAATTAAAAGCCACAAGGACACAGCATTTCACACAAGATTGGCAAAGATGAAATCCGACAGTATCAAATGAGGATATGGGCTAATCTTTTAGGCTGTTATTATTACATTTCAGTGTTTCTCAAACTTTTTTACATCAATCGCGAAAGGGCCCTTTTAGACACTTTTTCTTAATTCTCACCCCCTCCATTTTAATACCACAGATATATGAAATATATATGTTAATGTGTTATTGTAATAGCTGAGTTTTTTTCAATCCCCCTTCGCAAGAACCATTTTTACCACCCTAAGCACGTTATCATAACTGTTGTGACAAAACTATTTGGAAACAATTTGGCATTAGATATCTCCTTAATACACAATTCCACAGTCAGATCAGATGCAAATGGAAAAACCAGGTACAAAGAAAATAAGGATTTCAGAAATTATCAGAGATTATGACTTATAGTAACAAGAATTTTTACAAATATTTTAGTAAAATAAAACACTTTCCTAAATTAAGTCAGAGAAAGATTTAACATGTGCTTCTCCTGTAAGAACTGTCATAAAATCACTGCAATAGGTGGGACCTTCACATTCTTTATAAAAAGCAGAAAGTAAGCCATCAAACTTACCTCTACATTTTCATCTCCCATTTCCTGAGGGGCATCAGTGTCTGCTTCAATCACACCCTCATTGTCAATTTCTGCCAAAGAAAACGGAACTATGATTGGTGCAACTGGTTAACTGAATATTTTGTTAATTTTACTTAAACTAATGCACTGTAAAACATTTCTCCATCTAATACAACTTTAGTGTTTAGTGTAGTGTAAGACTACATTTCATTTTAATTGTTGCATTTTGTAAGGTATTTATGATTGCATTGTAGTGAGAATATGGGCAAGTGCATAGTTTCTAGTATTACACACTGACACACCACTGATTTAATTTCCACAAACGGATTCAATTCAAATGTCTTGTTCTCCACACCAATGTTTTAAAGAATATTTTATGTAGATAGCACAAGTTACAGTGATATTTTGATGTAAATGATGGTAAAATACTTAATTTTAATACTTTTTTTTAAGTCTGGATAAAGATTATTCTAAAGTAAAGGTATAATACTGATGCAGAATCAAACCCCTAAGCTAGCACACTATAATGCAAATAATGAAGAAAGAGTATAAAGAAGGATATTATAAATTCCATGATACATGATAAACAACTGTAATTTGCTACAGCAAGCCTAGCAATATGTGTCATTTTTTTAATTTTAAAAATAAATAATACTAGGAAATATTTTTAGCAAACAGTGAATTTTATGGGTTTAGTTTTAACACTTAAAAAAAAATTAGCTACCTGAAATCAGAACATTCAAACGAAAAAATGTTTCAAATCAATTTTTAACAGGAACTGAACTTATAGCTTTGTCCAATTATAAAAGTTGGAATTCACGGACAAAAAATACAATGCTTTCAGAGAGAGTTGGTAAAAAAGAATTATAGTTATGGCCCTGGCTGGTGTGGCTCAGTGGACTGAGTGCAGGCTGAGAACCAAAAGGTCACCAGTTCAATTTCCAGTCGGGGCACATGCCTGGGTTGCGGGCCAAAGCCCCTAGTGGAGGCCATGTGGGAGGCAACCACATACTGATGTTTCTCTTCCTTTCTTTCTCCTTCCCTTCTCCTCTCTCTAAAAATAAATAAACTATTTTAAAAAATGATTATCATTATGGAAATTGTTAGAAAATTAAATGACTAAAAAAAGATATCTTGGACTTCCGGCCAAGATGGAGGCGTACGTGGAAGCACTGTGCCTCCTCTCACAACCAAGATTAAGGACAACAAATATTTATAAACAATAACACAACCAGAACACAGAAAATTGAAATGCGGAAGTCGATGGCCATTCAACCCAACCGGTAAGAGGGGCGGAGTCGGCAGGCGGCAGAGAGAGAAAGCGGCAGGAAAACGGGGTGGCTGCCAGGCTTGGGAGCGCCGGGCGGCCCTAGGTGGCGTGGAGCTTGCAGACCCCAGACACAGGGAGGAGACGGGAGGAGACGAGCAGAGCACGCAAGGCACACAGGGCAGTTAGCCAACTGTGGACACATATTCGCGTGCAGATAAACTAGGCAAGACTGGGCAGTGAGACAGACCGCACAGCCCAGGGCCCCAGCGACGGGAAATAAACCCTAAGGGCACCTATTGGAAAGGTGCCGGGAGAGGCTCCCAGCCTCACAGGAGAGGTCGCGGGGGAGACCCGCGGGGTCCTGGAGTGTGCATAGGCCCTCCCACCTGGGAACCAGCGTCAGAGAGGCCCAGTTTGCTTGTGGAAGGCAGCAGAGGGGACGCAAACTCCAGAAAGCGCAAACGGGCGCCATTGTTCCCTCTCTGACCCCGCCCCCACAGACAACGTCACAACTTGGCGACTAGGCTGCGCCGCCCTGGTGAACACCTATGGCTCCGCCCCTCATACGCAACTGGCGCCACCTGACCAAAAATGACTCAAACACAAGAAAAGCTCAGAGTCCCAGAGCCAATACTTTTAAGCA
>PVKM010010234.1:0-35284 GCA_004027735.1 Carollia perspicillata
GTCAGCCAGCTGCCTTGTGCACCTCACTGGGTCTGCTCGTTGCAACCCTGCACCTGGGGTCTGCTGGCCTCTGCCTGCATGCCCGGGTCCGCAAGCCACCACTTTTTCCTGCCACAACCCCTCTCCGCTGGCCACCAACTCTGCCCCTTTTACTGGTCTGGATGAATGGTTGTTGGACTTCTGTACAGTTCAATTTTCTGTCAGTTTTGCTTGCTTTTTTGTTTCTAAATTTTTGTTATCCTTAATTATGGTTGCGCGAGGAAGCACAGTGTGTCTACCTACACCTCCATCTTGGCCAGAAGTCCAGAATATTGTCTTGAAATACACATTTCTACTAAAAGAAACAAAGTTTTCTTGGACAAACGGCCAATTTAATTCTTTAAAAGATTTCATTTATTTATTTTTAGACAGAGGAGGGAAGGGAGAAAGAAAGGGAGAGAAACATCAATGTGTGGTTGCCTTTGCCTCTCCTGTGCCCCCTTCTGGGGACCTGGCCCACAACCCAGGCATGTGTCCTAGACTGGGAATAAAACTGGTAACCCTTTGGTTCATAGGCCAGCATGCAATCCACTGAGACACACCAGCCAGGGCTGCCAATTTTAGTTCTCAGGCAAGAAACATGAGTGTGAAACATCTTGTCCTAGCAGTGAGCAATGAAGCAATCAAAGATCAGTAGGATCACCTCAGGACAGAGGAGTCAATGTAAAGAAGTTCCATGATCAAGGCTGGACTATATTTATCTTCAATTAAAATTAGAAATTCCATGGATTGAAACCAACTAGTATTTAAATTATTGATTCAGAATGATATTAAAATTTACTTGTTGCTTTCAGAGGATGACATGAAACTAATTCATTATTTTTAAAACCTATAAACATTTGGAAAGAACCAGGCATTCATCCTGTATCTTTATATGACTAGATCTGTGAGTAACAAAAGAGTAGATGAAAGTTACAACAGTATTCCAACTAATACTGGAATACAGTAGAAATGAAATATCACCATTTTGCAACCCACAGTGAATTAAAGGATCTATGCAATGAGCATTAATGGCTATTCACATTACAAAAAGAAAGAATAAGGAAGTATGTCACTCCTGAATGAAAGTCTTGCCAAAGGGATCAAATATGAACCTCTGGATCCAGCTGCCAACGTGCATGAAACAGAGAGGAAGTAGAGAGGGCAGAACAACATTTGAGCTAAGAATGCAATCAGCCAGATCCAGGCTCTGGGAAACTACAGCTCAAGTGGCTAGGTTCTCCAAGAGTGGAAGTGTAGAGAAGAGAACGGAATAGAGAGAAAAATTTATAAATTAAGAACTTAAAAACCATACCTACCTAAAAAATGGGCAATACTAGCCCTGGCTGATGTGGCTCAGTGTATCGAGCACCAGCCTATGAACCAAAAAGTTGCTGGTTCAATTCCTGACCAGGGCACATGCCCAGGTTGTGGGCCACATTCCTTTCCCTCTCTCTAAAAATAAATAAATAAAATCTTTTAAAAAATGGGCAATACTAAAGTAGTGTCTAAGGACACACATGTAGGTAATAAAATAATAAAGAAAGTGAAGTGATTACTATAAAAGTATTGGTTACTTTTAGAAGGGACTAGAAGTGGGATAAGGCACATAAGGGGCTTCTGAGTGGCTAGCAAATATTGATTTCTCAACTTTAATGGTTGTTATAAAGATATCTACCTTAAACAAATGACATACATGCACATATGTGTTGTCTGTCCAGTACCGTGGTCACTAGCCACATGTAACTATTACAATATAAATTAATTAAGATTAAGTAGAATTAAAAATCCAGTCTCTCAGTCATCCTAGCCAAATTTTAACTGACCAGTAGAAAATGGCTACATTTTAGACAGTGCAGAAATAGGACACATTATATAGAACCAGTTTGTGTGTGGGGGGTGTGTGTTTGTGTGTGTTGGTAGTAGTTTTCTATAATTGTGCTTTATAATAAAAACATTAAAGTTCATGACCCCAAAACACGTTACATAACTGCATTTATTAGAATTTATTTCAAATACACAAATATAGGCTACTCCTTAAAGCAATGGCAAACACCATACACCTTCCAGATGAGAGATGAATAATTTGAAACTATTTTGTAACATTAAGTATCAGGAACCCATGTCAATGGATCTGATTAAAATTGCTGGTACATGATACAAAAAAACTTCCATCTCAAGGACAATGCAGTTGTGCCTAGAAAAGGTTAATAAACTCTTCTTGGCTATGGATTGATAATTGATCATTTTAATTATCATTAAACATTTGTCAAACACTGAGAGAAGACAAGGCTATAGCAAAATAAAGTAGCAGAGTCCCTGCCAAATGGGAACTCCTAACAAGGCACTTAAGATATGTTACCGAATTACACAGGAGAAGGACCAGGAAACGTTCCTTCCACAGGGCTGGAGATCCTTAGGTCAAACACCTCATACCTCAGTCCTACTGCTGAGCTCACAGTAAGTACAAAGGAGGAAGTTCCTTTGAAGAGATTTAAAGGAGGTGTATGAAATGAAACGATGAAAGCTTGGCCAATGGAGTCATAAAATGTTTTCAAGCAGAGCAAATGACCTAAGAGAAATGGGAGGTGAGACATTGACACAGATCAAAGTGGAATCTACAAAAATATGTTACATAAAAGAAGGGAGGGCCTAAAAATAAATAATTTAGAGGTCAGAATAGAGAATCTCAAAGAACAAATGTACGAAAAGGCAGGGTGTCTGCTAATCCTCTTCAGTCATTGGCAGGACAAGCATAAGTGCTATAGAAAAGGACAATTATAAAGGAGGCATTTTGAATAAAGTAGAAAAAAGGAGGGAGTAAAGAAACATCATAACTACAAAATACCCCTCTAACGGAGTCCTTAATTACCCAGGGAGAATATCAGTGTTTTCTCTAAAATAATGTAATTGATGCTAAAACATAATAAAAAAAATAAATAAGACCATGGAACCTGTGATCCAGTGCAAAAAGGAGGGCACACTGGTGCATTAACAGTTAAAGAGCATGGAAAATCAACGAGACCACCTCTGCTGATCATGCGAAGTGCCACACACCAACGAACAAACTAACTTTAAGTCAAGATAAAAAACTCCTATGTAGAATATGATGCAGAATGGGTTAAAGCAAATAATAAGAAAAACAAAACAAAAATCAACAGGGCCTGATTTTCCCATATACTGTAATGTGAGCTTTTAAATCTCTCATTTGGGGTCTGGTTAGGATCCAAACATTCTGTACAGCTCTCTTTTACATCTTACTCTATCAAGAAAGATTTGGCAACTGAAATCCATTATGATATCAAAAGATAGCTGACAATATAAAATGTATCCCACTGAGTTGATGCCACCACACACAGTTAAATTTACAACAGAAGTATCATAAAAATTATAAGAACTGCAAATTGACCACTGATTTCTAGTTCATTGACATAAATAGTGGTAAGGACATGGCTAACTTCCAAACATCTTTACCACTGTTTAAAATCTATCAAGAGCACTTCAACCACAAACCTGTCCTCTAGGGTGCATTATCATTCCCATACTTAGATCAGCAAGAGTGACAACCAAAGTAAAGCCATATAATCAAAAAGATTCCATGAGATTCTTTCTCTCACCTTTGTAGTTCTTCCATATGTCAGTATCTCATTCTTGCTTAAGTACCATTCTTACTCTCAATTTGTTATTTAAAATCATTTAAAAATTTGGCTGTAATTTTGTGAGATATGTCTGTCTGCTGTCAAAATTATTTCTTCACTACGGTGTTAAGATTCCTACTGGGCTCAAATTAGCAAGATTTTCTATTTACTTCATATTGTGAACCAGGAGCGCTGGCAGCAGGATGGTGGTAGCTTAGTTAACTGACAGCTGTTGGGAAACCTAGCAGGTAGGGAGGTCACATATTAACACAACAAAAACAATAATTCCTTTCTGGGAGACAGTTAAGATACAGAACCTAATGGCTTCCTCCATCAACAATCAATTCTATAGCATATGAGTGATGAATTCTCATTTTATGTATATGTGTGTGTATTACCCCACCCCCTTACTTTCCCACTAACATATGTCTAGGACAAATTTAACATACTGCTGAAAAGAAAAAATTAAATGTCTGGGAATAATATTGTTAGCAAAAACAATCAGTAAGCAGTATCATTGTCTAAGCAGGAGCTACATGTGCATTTGTGCAAAAATCAGGCAGTTCTAACTCTTGACTAGTCCTAATACGACAAGTGTAGGAAGTCACTCAAGAGATACTAAGTAAATATAGCATATACTACTTGTACCCAAATTGGTTTATTTCATTTTTCTGTACTTGGGAGAAAAGCAATGTCTGTATGCCAGATGCACCTGGAGTTTGCCATGTGGCCTAGGTAGAGAAAGGGCTACATAGACTTAGGAACAACGCAAGATTTTCATTTAATTCTTATTTGCTAAAATAAAGGCATATTTCCCCCCACCACGGAACATGTTTGTATTGAGTTAGTCCATGTCTACACAGAGTAACCAGAGAGCAGAGAGGAAGCAGTGACTTATATCTGGCTAAGTCAAAGCCCCCAGTCACCTGCTACTGAAAATAATGTTGGTTTTCCCTCAGTCAGACTTTACTGGCTGTCTACGATAATAAAATACATGGGGTAAATAAGCCATCAATCCTTCACTTTTCTTTACCCACGTAAATATGGTCTAAATACCTCTATAAATGTCAGAGAATTGTCCCCATCATAAAGCTAAGTTTGTTTCATTAGTGTGATATTTTTAAACCCTAAAACCGAATGAAGCCCTGAAAGCAGATGTCATAACGAGAATGCTGTCTTTGGTCTCCTCAAGAAAGTCTTTACCTAAAAAAGACTGAGCCCCAAAATACATACAGCAAAAACTGATAGTTACTTGAACTAACAAGAAAAATAGAGACAGACTCATAGATGGAGGGTGGATGACAGCTAGTGGGAGGGGGTTAGGGTATGGAGGGACTGAGCGAAAAAGAAAAAAGGACTCATAGGGACAACAGATAGTGATTGCTGGTGGGAGGGATTATAAGGGGACTGAATGGTCATGAGAAAAATACAATAAAGATTACATTAAATAAAGAACAGTACTGACAAGACAGACAGACACTTCAATGATAATAGTTGGACACTTAATACCCCACTAAAATTAAGGGCCAGAACTAGGCAAAAGATCAACAAGGAAATGGAAAACACAAACACCACCGAAGACCTGACAGACCTCTAGCACACATCTGCAGACATCTAGCACACACCTATAGAATGTTCCACCTAACAACAATAGAATATACACTTCTCGAGCACACATGGGGCACTCCACAGATAGACCGTAAGCTGGGTCATAAAACACACCTCAATAAACCTAAAATTACTGAAGTAATACAAAGTGTATGTTCTAATTAAAATGGAATGGAATTATAAATAAATAACACAAAGAAGTTTAAGAAATTCAGAAACATATGGAAATTAAGTCATACATTCCTAAATAACCAATAAATCAAAAAGAAACCAATTAGAAAATACTTTGAGATGAATGAAAATAAAGATATAACATTCCAAAACTTATGAGATTTAGGTAAAGCAGTGTTTAGAGGGAAATTTGTAGCTATAAACACCTCTCTTAAAACAGAAGAGATTTAAATACTTTTTAGTTAACTAACCAGTTAACAAATCTACCAATACATCCTAGACCTTGATTCCCGAGCCATAAGACCAAGCAACTTTTATAGTAATCAGTTTTACTCTGTAAAGATATAGGTATGACGCTGTGTTACACAGAATGTCATGAAGTTATTTATCTATGGAAGTTTTTGGTAGAACATAATTCTCTTTTAATAACTTCCTAAATGAGGGGACTGAGATCTTATGAATCAGAAGGAGATACAGTTTTAAAAGATAGATTTTCTGAATTTGAGTCTAGTAATTTTTCTGCTACATAAAGACCTAGCCTTGTGAATGAGTGTAAGTTTTTTCATGGCTTACATTTAACGCTGTGCAGCGGGAAATTTGGGGGTTACTACTGCCATTCTTTTTTTTAGATGCTCATGTGCCTCTCCATGCACACATCAGGCCCTACAAATTCATTAAAAAACTCATCAAAAGTGTCAGACCATCTTCCTTTTCAACGAAGCATTTACTGAAATTCCAAAGATAAGATAAATGATCTCTACTGTCTCAAGATTAGAGTGGGTGAATTTGGGGTAGGGGAGAAAGAAGAGGTACACGATAATGAGGAGAACAGGAGAGATGCAAGGAAAAATTTGGGATCCTAAACATATACTGAGTTATAGAAGACCGTGCCATATGGTCTGGACAACCTCAAACTCTGACCCTAGAAAGACACCTGGGACAGAGACCATCTTGTTCTTCAAGAGATCTCAGAAATCAAAGCAGTGAATAAACTGGGTTTCACAAGCAAACAGTCTTTGATTCAAGTGTAAAATCTGACAGTAAAAAAGTTAATTTGAATTAATTATAGACTTACAGGAAGTAGCAAAAATTAAGTAGAGTCCCATGTATACCCATGACCCTGCTTCCCCCAAGGATGACATCTTAGATAGCTGCTGTACAATATCAGAACCAGGAAACTGGCACTGGTACATTAATGTTAACTAGACTACAGTCCTTATTCAGTTGTGGTCCTTTCTTAAATCCAGGTAAGTCACTGTGGCCCACCTCTTTTATCCTCAGTTTACTTATCAAGAAGACGAAGGCATTAAGAGTAGCAACTTCATAGTATTTATCAGTATTCAGTAAGATAGTGGTAGTGTATTGATTATAACAGGAGCTGATACACAATAAGAACCTGATAAATGACAGTATTTAATTACTAAACAAGAGTTGGGATTTCTAGTTCTCCTGTGACATTTTCTTTGGGGCCCCTTCCTACTCCCCACTAATACAAAGATGTCATCCGCCACCATTTATAGTTTGACTGAACCCAAAAGACAAAAACACTGGAAAAACAATGAAATGTAGCTTACTTTAAGTATTAAAAGGAAATCAAACTCAAAATTCCTTTTTGGGTGTGCACATGCCTTGATATTTTTAACTTAATTTTTCCGACAGTGGAATGACTCAGGTACTACTGACAATGCTTTTTAAAAAGCCTTTGGGGAGAAAAGCAGTGAACCATCATCTAAGAATAACCTTATATTTTAAATAGCTTTGTTTCCCCTTTTGGGGAGTAAGGGGCAGGTTTGGGTTTTTGTTTTTGTTTTTTTCATAATGTAAGTTTTTAAGTCTTATACTTTTTTAATCAAACAGAGTGAATGTCAGATTAGATCCATGCTGCCATAGTTTTCAAACCTATTGGGTCAAAACTTAAGGGAAGCAAGGCTCTTCAAAAGGTTAGCTCTTCCATAGGTTTTAAATAGGCCTTTCTGTGCACACTAGGAAGAACTGCACACACAAATAGTTCCAGGCACAATCAAGGTTCTCCATTCTGGGGCTACCATTCACTTCCATCAACTGCTAACTGAGCCCATCTAAGTCCCTCCCAGTTCAGCATAGCAGACACATGCCAGTACCCAGAGTGCTCCTGGGTCCCCCCTCCCTCACAGCTACACTTTAAGGGCACAAGTATTTAATGGGGAAAGAAGAACTTCACTGGATTTTCCCCCAGCTTTGAAATTTTCAGACCTTGAAAATGAATCGAACTTTAAGTATTTTTTTCTTTCTCTTTCATTTTTTTATCCTATTCTTTTTTATTTTTTATAAATTGGCTACATTTTCAAAACCTGCCACCCACAAACAGTCTGAAACACTAAAGTGTCTGCTCTGTTTCTACCAACAGACATTATTTGGAATCACTCAAAAGGACAAATAATACGTCCACTAATCAGCCAAACAGCTAGAGTAGACAGCTTCAGTACATTTTAATTCTCAGACCTCTCTTCTATTCTCTTAAAGTCAAACCAAATAAGAATCATATTTGGATAGTTTCAATTTTGGTTTTCAAATTAGGGCAAGCATCTCAAACAAAGTGATTTCCAAGGAAATCACTCAGTGTTAACTGTATCATAGGAAAACAATTGAACAAACACAGGACTGACCTACTCCAACTACCATATATTATCAATTAAGAAGCCTATAAGCTTTGGTTTCCCAATCTCAAGATGTATTTTTAATTGGATCAAAGGAAAAACTTTGATCCAATTGTAGAAATTGAGAGATATAGAAAGGCAACTGATTTTTTATTTTATAAAACATACCAAAATAATCAAAACCTGATTTTCCACCTGAATTAAAAGGATGTCTTTAGTTTTGTGGGCCGCAGTCCTCGGTTCAGTTCTAGCTCCCCTTTCCCCAACATAAATGTGATTTGCTTGATGTTACTTCTTTTTCCTATCCTGGTGTTATGCAAGATCCCTACTTACTTTGGCAATGGACACAAAATAAGAAGAGCCACCCAGAGTTCTCCACTCCGAAGGGAGGAGCTTCCCAAGAAAAGCAGAGCGTTGTTGTGGCATTTCCTTTCTACACTGCCGAAGAGCAAATAGCATTCTCCAGCCAGGAAATTCAGTACTGACAGTGAGGACTGGGGGGCCTCCTGACTGAAATACCTATTAAAACCATGAATGGGAGGTGTGGGCATGACCATGTGGTTCATGATCACTTGGCGCCTGTAAAAACCAGGTATTGGCCAAATACATACATACTTTATATGTCTCTGTGTGTGTACACACATACACACATGCACACAGAGAAGGGGGAGCAGTTAAATAGGCCCAATATGCAGAAAGAAAAGATGCTTTGCAAACACAAAGCACAAGGTAAGAAGGTGCATTTTATTTCAGAGAGAGCCCAGCAAAAACCAAACTCTCAGATTGAGAAAACGAACCTTGACATTAGTTCTATCATTAAAATTCTCACTAAAATGGCCATTGGGCTTAGGTGAACGCTTTAAAAATTTAAAATTTAAGGAGGGGCTAATATGCTTATACAAGAAAAGCAAAGAGAGGCTTGCATATAGGATATCTGTTTCAATGAGGAAGAGTGAACGCCAAAAACTGTGTAAGAATTAAGTACTCACATAATAGATCACTGTAAGCAAAGCTCTCCTGCAGATGTTGGAGTTAGTGATCTAAGCCCCACACTTGGAAAGGTTGTGTGACTGAAGCCGTGATATATAAAGTAAGACCCAAGTGCCAAAGTTTTGATTTAGCCAAGAAAACGTGGCTGTTTTTGTTGGGTGGAAGAGGCATTTTTTTTCTCTGAGCGAAGAATTACGGTAAACATCTGTTAACCATGCCCACAGAAGGGGTGACTGTTTTCATCCAAGGTCATTTGAAAGAAATAAATGTAATTAATAAAACCCCACAGTAGTAGTATCCAACCTTCCAATAAGTCTGCTTGCTTCTATCCACATACCTATTTATTAAAGAAGCACTTATTTGAGAAAGTTTCCTGATATAGCCATTAAGACTTCTTGGGAACCACTGATACGAGGTAAGAATTTTCTGTCTCAAATGACACTTACAAATACTAGTGGACTTCACTTCTTATCTCACTCTTTAGGCAACTGTTTTCAAGGGGATTCTTTTACTCTGTTGGCAACAACTTATTATAATACGTGTATTATTTAGGTCACCAAATCCCCTCTTTCTATTCTTTATGTTTTTTAAAAAGATTTTATTTATTTATTCTTACAGAGAGGGGAAGAGAGGGAGAAAGAGAGGGAAAGAAATACCAACGTATGAAAGATGCATCAATTGGTTGCCTCTCATATGCCCCCAACTGGGGACCTGGCCAGCAACCCATGCCCTGACTGGGAATCACTCTGGTGACCTTCTGGTTCACAGGCCTACACTCAAGCCACTGTGCCATGCAAGCCAGGGCACTTTTTTCTTTTTTTAAATTAATGTTCCCATGGGTTGGTTACCTCACACATAAAAGTCCCAGAGTATAACTCTCTTTTGAAAATGACTATAAGAATTCATATAATCCAGAATGGTTTGGTTTTTTAAAAACTCCTTATTTGGCTTGTTCTTTTAGAAGAAAGGAAAGAGGTAGGGAAACTGAATTATTCAGTCAGACTGTCATTCAAATCTGTCAAATTAGAGTTCAAAACATCACTTTATCTTTGAACGACTGACTCTGAGCCCCTCCATAATGAGAGTCACCTTGGATTATTTTTAAATGTTCCCAATTAAGAGAAAATAATCATAAAAATTCATAAAATCCCAACTTCCATTCTGAGTCAAGCAAAGTTCTCCTCTATCTACAACATTAAAATGGTTGTCTAGACTTAGAAAACCCAGCGTTGATAAGCTAGATGCTACCACTCAGTAAAGCTAAAAAACTGAAGTCTCCTACTTCTGACCTATCATTATGCCAATATGATCAATCAACAAGATGCTACTTCCCATGAACTGGGAGCACAGCACTACAGAAGGTCAGGCTTCAAGTGAGGTTATTGAAAAACACTAAATTCATCAACTCCATTTATTCCAATGCTTGCAATATTGGCAGGGTCCCGGATATTGGACTAGCTGTAAGGACAGCTTAGGAGCCTGGGGAGGTAGATGTCAGTGTTTCCACCTTTCCAAGGAGTCTTCAACAAATACTAATAAAATGTCTCCTAGGTGCCAGTTACTGAGTTCCATGTGTGTGCGTGTGTGAATGCACACATGAGGGTATGTGTGCACAGCAGGGAGGGTGTGAAGGGTGAAAGGCTATCTTTTGAATGCTACTCATATCTGATAGAATATTGAGGGGAAATTAACTCAAATTTCAGTGTTTTCTGGATCTGAAATATTATCCTTGTGTTTACTTGTTTGTTCATTTTCCATAAGGCTAAGTGTCATGTGCTAAGAAAGAAGGGAAGCAAGGATGGAGATGGAGTAAGAAAGGTTTTGATATCCCAACTGCCCTTAAGTAATGATGAATCATTAGACAAGAAAAAGAAGGGACTACAAAAGCCCAATTTTATTTAAAAACTCTCAAGGCCTTAGAGAGTGAGCCTTAAAGTAAACCCGCCAATTCCCCAACACATTCAAGATTCATTCCTACAAGTCAGTCCAGGATCATAGGCCACTGTGGTCAGAACTGAAATATAACCCTGTGCAGCTCCACTAAATTATGCTTAAATAAGAATATGATGCATCCATCATATTTGTGCAATATAGGGTTTAAATCAGCTATAATTTTCAAGCTTTAAAAGAAAATTCCAAGCTTTAAAGTATATTCCTAGTGAAAAATAATGTGATGAATGTCATTAATAAAAAAATTCCAGAGGAGACCCTGGCTGGTGTAGCTCAGTGGATTGAGCGTGGGCCTGTGAACCATAGGGTTGCGGTTCAATTCCCAGTCAGGGCACGTGCCTGGGTTGCAGGCCAGGTCCCAGTACAGGGCACATGAGAGGCAACCATATATTGATGTTTCTCTCCCTCTCTTGTTCCCTTCCCCTCTAAAGATGAATAAATAAAATCTTAAAAAAAAAGAAAGAAAAATATCTGGAGGAAATAATTCTTTATCCTTTCTAAATTTTCCTTATGAAATGCATCGTTTTATCCTAGCGCATCAACATACTTTTCCATAAATGTAAATTTGTTTTGATAAGAAGAGCCTTTTAATCCAAATTGCACAGTGATACTTCTACAATGATGTTATAACTTAGTAATCAGAGTTAACAGACTGCCTAATTAACCAAGTCATCATTTGCCAAGATCCAAATATGGGATGAATTGTGGGCCAAAGAGAAAATATGATGGATATGAAAATTATTAATTCAGGGAAGCATTAAAAGCATGTGGAGTTAAAGTTCTTTGCTAAATCTTACTATCTTTAATAGTCTTAATTTTTATAATATAAGTAACATGTGAACATAAAATACAGATATATGCAGGGAATATAAAAAACATCTAAAAATCAACTAGTTATTGATATAATTAGCTTTTTTAAGGCCTTTACAATCCATGAGGTAAAAACCACAGATGTCTTCTAATGATAATAATGAAAAATACCCACTGACTGCTCAGGAAAAGCCAGTGTTTCAGTGTTTCGTGTGACCAAGACATTTACTCTCCACATAACCCTTAACCCTTTGAAAGGTGCTCTTTTTATCTTCAGGTATTAGATGTGAAAACCAAGCTTCAGAGTATCTTTTGATCACAAGACTATATAAATAAACAAGCCATGTCCAATCTTTTCAAAAATCTTAGGGAAGTATTTTTAAGTATTCTATAATTTAACTCACCATAACTTTACCCATGGAAGCTTCATCCATTCATTTATTATATGATCAGGAGACAGAAGACTGAGGTAACCTGAAAGATGCCATGTGCCTAACCTGTACAAAAATCATTATCAGCTTACCATTCCTATCACTAACATCACTGATATGTCCTAAGAAGACATGTGCATTGCAACTGAGCTAAGACATTTATGAGCCCATTTTCCTAGGTGATTTCACCGTAAATCTACATACAGGATTTAATCTAAGAGGAAGATGATGAATCCACCAATCTGATCATCTTCCTCTTCGTTACTTGGTAACTCCTATTCATCCTTCCAGGTCCCCACCAAGTCTCATTGCTTCCGTGAGCCCTTCCAGTTTCCCTCCTCCCAACCACACACACAGAATCCACCAGGATTCTCCTCACTTCTCCATCAGTGTATTATAGCTGACCTTTCTGTCCATCTTGCAGATATAAGTAAGTTGAAATCAAAGATCTTGCTTTAGGACCTAGATAGTATTAAATGGTAGATAAAAGGTTGGACAGAAGGATAGACGGGAAGAGTGCAGCAATGAATGAACTCCTGGCTTCTTGAGGGCCATCATGTGTAAGTATACTGAGGCACGGCCAACCTCCCAGGTAGTGAATGTCATTGGAGTTGTCCAATTATCAAACAGACAGCTTCATGAGGAAAATCTCAGTGGATACTCACATGGTGAGCTGGGTTATGTGGTTTTTAAAGGTTCCTTCCAACCCTACAATCCTGTGTGTCAGCTATACATCAATATGGTACCTTACAGGATACACATGCACAGTCACCCCTCTTAGAATGCAGCCCCTTCTTCTGAAACCGGCACTACCGATTTCGGGTTATTCCCTTTCTACTACCTTTTATAGGTAGAACACCAACCATAAACACCACTCGTGACTCCAGTGACACAATCCAAACTGTGCACAGTTTTATATCCATCCCCAGTTCAGCTCTAGGCCCAGAGAGTGTTTCAGCAATAGGTAATCCCTCTCATTGGACTAATCACAGAACCAGGAAGATCCAAATGCTGTAACAGCTGCAAAGATAGAGAGGGCCAACTGTATGCATTTCTCTTTGCCATTTTAAACAGAGGACTTGAGCATCACCGATTTTGGTATTCACGGGGATTTTGGAACCAATCCCTCACAAATAATGAGGGATGATTTAATTTGGGGGGAAGTCAAAAGTTATATGTGGCTTTTCAACTGCATAGGGAGTTGGCACCTTTAAACCCCCATGTAGTTCAAGAATGAATGGTAGCTCCTCTTTGTGCCTAAGCTGGTCACAGGTAACCAAAGAGGCCTAACAAATAGGTGGGCTCAGTATTTTAAACACGGGCATTAAAAATGGTCTGCTGTTTAATAAGGAAATACTGATACTTAAAACCCTGCAAGTAAAAATTGCTTATGTGAGGTCCCTTGCAACAAGTTTTTATATAGTTTGTGTGTGTGTGCATGTGTGAGTGTGTGTGTGTGTGTATCTGATGTGTGTGTGTGTGTATGCCCCAGGTATAGGACTGTTGCTTTAGGAAGGAGACCTTCTTGCTTGTTACACTTTTCCACACAGGTGATTGAGCAGAACAAATTAATTGCTGGGTGGTCAGAGGCTAACACAAAATAAAATGAGGGTTACCAAGATGAAGTTAATTAGAATAATGTACCAGAGAAAAGTGACTCAAAGATCTAGAGAAAATGTCTTAACAGACACATCCAGCTAAGGATGGAAGAATATCAATTGAGTGGGGTTGTCTTCATTCTAAATCACATTGAGATGCTTTTATTCCCATTGCTCTTGTACCAGCAAAAAGGAATAAAAGCATCTGAAAGAATCTAGTAAGATCAGACAGGACCTGTTAGATGGCATTGAAGTATAAAGGCTCAACATGCAGCATAAAAAAACATTCCCAGGGCACCTGCAATTCAAAAACCATAGGAAAATGTTTATGTGATGAAGAGCATATGGCATAGTGGTTAGGAGCCATGGCATTAGGGGAAGGGTGCCAAGGTTCAAATCCTACCTCTACTTTATAAGCGGAGAAGTCTGAAGGAGTCATTTAATCTCACCTATGCCTCAGTTCATCTGCAAAATGAATATTTAGAATTGTACCTCTCTCATAGAATTGTTGTGAGTTAATATATATCAGGTGGATATGTACTGCTGTTAATGACTGATTTGGGACAGATATAGACCAAGGCAATGTATGGCCTCTCTTGATGAGAACACCCAGAGTTGGCACTGAGAAATTCCACCCCAGCACATCTCAACCAGACTCACCTGCCACTGAGGGACCAAACTGCACATGAACATGCAACCACATTTCAAACCATGAGAGAAAATGCCCTCGGAAAGCTCCCAATCTTCCTCCCCAAAACTAAGGCAGAGGGCATGGGGATGAGGGCATGTAAGGGCATTTCCAGGCTGACGAGCCCCCCACTGAATGGATATCACTCAAGTTTTGCAGTGCATGGGTCTGCTTCCTCTTCTGTGACTCTTGTTTTAGTATCTGAGATGATATTTGGAGATGGGGTGTACCATGTTTTCCGAGATGTAATGGGTGAGTTCTTTGCCACTCTGAAGAGTATCAGTCTAATAAAATTTTTTCCAGAATTATTTGTATCACTTGACTGAAGCTCACTGAATTTTAGCTTTTTATTTACTACAAAGGCTATTAGAAACCAAATGTGATGCCTATATCTTAATCATTTGTTTTATTTTTATAAATTGAGAGGGTATAAGTTATAAATTAATAAAACTATGTGGCTCTTTGCATTTCTTCAATAAGCCTTGCTATTCCATTAATCATGTAAATAAGAGTATGTGACTTGACGTATTTCATCTTTTACCAGCAAAAGTTAAGGGATGTGAAGATAGACAAAGCTGTTCTCCGTGTCAGCTTTCACCTAACATATGACAAGGAACAGTGCACGTGAAGCACGTGTGTCTGAAACAGCACAGCAACACGAGACAGACCATCCTCTGCAGGCACATGAAAGAAACAGTCAATCTCTACAGACTTGAGTTTTCTTTCAAAAATAATATGTGAATTATCAGGACAGGACATCAAGTGTACGATGTTTTAAAAATAAGATTTTTCAAGAAATTTAAGACATGGCCTCTTGTGAGGCAGGAGACGAAACCAGCTCTGTTTAACTTAAAGATAAAATGTACCCCTAGCCAGGTGACTTAAGAAGACTGCAGCACTTCCAAGGTTTTCTGCATATCCAAGGTTTTGTGGATGTGGGTCAAGCTCCACACACTGAGCCATCCATTGAAGTTTATCACTTACATTATCTGAAGCAAGTCATAGACAGCCATCAGCCAACATGTCAACAACAAATATAAAACAGATCACCTCACTGCTTCTTCATATTGTATTTGTTACTTTTAAAGTGAATTCAGTATGTGAAACATGAACAAATATAATAGGGAATTAAGGCTCTTCACAATGTTCACCACTTTAAAATGAAGACTGCAAGGAAGTGCAACATGAGTTTTGTCAGTTTAACTCCCGGTACACTCTGCTGACCTCTCTAAGTCAACAGCATGGTATTCTGTTCCAGACCCTCTGCAAAGCACTGTCCCCATTTCATCTCAGTTAATACTCGCAGTAACACTATGAGCTATTACCCCTGCCTTGGATAAGTAAACTGAGGCCCAGGGAAAGTAATTTGCCCAAGAACAAAGAGCCAGTGAATTGACAGTGCTGAGAACTGAGCTAGGAATCCAATATCCTCGATCACCCTGTACCACCCACAGTACATGTTAGGCCCAAATGGCAAATGATTCTGCCTTCATGGGAAAGGTGATATATAACCCATTCTGGATGGGACACACATAATGTCAAGATGTGTGCAATATATAGTGGAAACTCTGGAGAAAACCCAAGGGCAGTATCCTATTCCCATAATTAAATGGTTTTATTCCTTCTCTTATTCTCTCAACCACAAATTCATAGGAAAATTCCCAGATATATTCTGTTCACAGTGACTGTGAGCATGCCTACCATATCCTGGCTCT
This sequence comes from Carollia perspicillata, assembly GCA_004027735.1. Taxonomy (NCBI): domain Eukaryota; kingdom Metazoa; phylum Chordata; class Mammalia; order Chiroptera; family Phyllostomidae; genus Carollia; species Carollia perspicillata. The sequence continues at coordinate 16,254 of PVKM010010234.1, forward strand.
AGCTGCTGTGAGAAACTCATTCTAGATTTAAAAAAGACCTTCCTTCCCTTTGCTTATGACCTGGTAGAAAGGTATATTCAGAAAGTGACAAGCGCTACAGTAAATGGAACAAACAAGAAGGCTGGATGGAGAATAGTGACAAGGGACAACAGGGAAATCTCTGTTAATGTGGGGATTCAGGAGAGACCTGAGACGCAGATATTAAATTGAGCACTGAGGAACCCTGAGACACACAGAAATTCTTCCAAACATAGAGGAGATGGTTCAGAGGCAAGAAAGATTTCAGGGCATCTAAACATTAACACAGTATCCAAATAAAATATTGGAAACCATATAGCAATAGTCCAAAGTCGACAACAGTCTTTTGAACAGGCAAGATCTTCAAGCTACTATCTCCACAGAGTCAACAACCTTATGAAAACAGAGCTTATGTTAAACACTCATGCTTTTTAAAATTCACCTGTTCTTAAAATGTTTTAACTATGGTTAAAAAAAAAACACATAACATAAAATGTACCCCTTCAAACATTTTTAAATGTACATTTAACCGTGTTAAATGTAGAATACATCTGCACTGTTGTGCAACCAATCACCAGAACCCTTTTCATCTTGCTAGCCTTAAGAGATTCTTGAGGGGTACTAATGAAGTCTGGGGGGTCAGTCCCCCCAAGCTCCTCAACTCTGATACATCACAGCCAGTAAATTACTGCAGGCTCCTGTAAATAGGTAGTCTGCCTTCACCTATCATCACCCAACGGTGCTCAAAAAGTCAAAAGACTGCCATACTCATGCGGTTGCTACCACTCCTCAATTTCTGGGGCACAGTGCCACTGGGGGCCATCAGTGAGCACTGCTGACAGTCTCTGTGTGCAGATGGCACTGCTGTTTGAGGGCCATTCCCAGGAAGACCTGTAGGATCTGGGGCCTGCCTTGTAGACTCAGCACAGAGGCAGTACCTGGGATAAGACAGGAAATCAGCATTGTGTATCATCAGCCTGTACAAGTGAAACCCTACAGAATTTCAGATTAACATCAGCAATACTGCCTTGAAAGCAGTTAGTGAATTCTGCTTGCTAGGCAGGCCCATTGTCTGAATAAATGAAAAACACAACAACACAGAATGAAAAAAAGAACTGCATGCCTCTTAGGGGAAATTGTCAAAATAGGACCCACAGATCCAAGTTCTGTTTAGCAGGGCTGTCCAGTTATACACAGGGCCACAGTAGCCTTGAAGATAGGCATCAAGGCCTCCTTCCAAGACTCTACTTAAATAAAAGGGAATATCAGGCAAGAAGCAACAGACCAAAATATACATTGTCTGCCAGTAAAACTACCATCAGTGAACCAGCCAAAGGATGGTGAGAATTTCTGGAAGACAGGGATTCTGCCACATTACCTGGGGAGTGTAATGCCAACAAGTCTGGCATTTGTTGCCTACCAGGATCTGTGCTAAGCTCTTTACAAACATCATTTCACTAACTCTTCACAGGAGCTGGCTCTTATTTTTATCCCAATTTCCTAGATAAGGAGGCTGTGACCTAGACAGGTCAAATATATTGCCCAGGGCCACTCAACCAGAAAGTATAAAAGGTAGAATTTGAATCTAAGCTGATCTCATTTCAAAGCGGTCACTCTTAACCATATTGCTAATTGTATATGGATACAGCAAGCATCCAATAAATGTCAGCGAATGTACCAACTACCATGTTTCATGAGCACTTATCACATGCTGGTATGGCAGATAATACATTTTGAAGCATAGGGAAGTCTCATTCTACTCATTCTATGAGGTGGACATTTTCACAAAAATAATATACCGGCCAATATGGAATAGAGAAACTGGACAGGGCTGACTCACTTTTTTGCCCCATCCTCCAACATAAGGTTTCAGCAGAGATATAGAAAGCAGCAAATCACATAGATGCAGAGCAGAAAGCACTGTCCAGTCTTTGAGGGACAGTGTAAGCAAGCAGCAAATTCCCCTGCACATACTGGGAAGAACAGAACTGGGTGTGAGCCTGCATGGTGGTAGAACCTCTGGCTTCAACGAGTACCCAAACTTCAACGAGAGCTTAATATCCAGGGGACAGTAAATCTAATAGAAAATCCAGTAGTTTAAATTATGATTGACAGCTCTCCTGACAAAGAAATATATTTCTCAGATTTGCCATGGTACTTTCAGTAAGAATATTATGGCCCTAAAATATTTACTGAGATACGTATCTCTGCTGAGAAGTAAATTAGCTGAAATTCTAATATGTAAAATTCAATTAAGACATTATACATGCAAATTATTGGAAGACAAGGCAGCATTTCATTGAAAATAAACAAAAATTAAATATGTAAGAAACAGTGGTATTATGGTTTTGTGTTGAGTAACCACAGGTGTTGCTCAGTAACCATTTAGAACCTGGAACTTATCTGGGACAAGTTTACTTTATTTATCTTGAGTAAATTTCTCAAATCTACGGATATACTTCTCAAATGCCCTCATGTTAGGGGTAGCAAAAAGGATGTAAGTAAAAGTCACTGAGTGAGACTTGAGGAAATGTTCTTTAAGACGGAAAGTTCTTTAAAGGGGCCTGCCTTGGCTGAAAGGACCACATTTTGTCCCTTGTGCTTCTGCTTCTTCCTTTCAGGATACAGAGGCAATGGCTGGAAAAAGAGCTGCCATAATGTGACCTTGAAAATAAAGCTGCACTTGAATAGGCAGGCAGAGCAGAAAGAAGGCACCAACTGTTCTCCCCCACACTTGACTACCTTTCATGCGAGGGAATATACAACTAATTTTTTGAAGTAATATAGTACATCTCTGTTACTAGATAACAATTCTTAAATGATGTAATAATATGAAACAAATCTGAAGACCATACTACTACTTTTGTAAAAAAAAAAAAAAAACCCTAGGTATTAATGAGTTGGGATTCTGATTATCAAACAGTTTCTTAAGCTGTTTAAGTATGACTTTTCTTCATCCTTATAACTAGTCCAGAGAAACGTATTTACTGAGCCTGCCCCTAATGTTTTGACATGGAAGACTTACAAAATTCAAACATACCTGTAGACATGCAAAGCACTATTACTTATTAAGGCCTATATTAAAGGTGAAAGATCTTAAAATACTCTCAGATTCTGATGATTAAAGAAAATTTAATCATTCCTCATCGGCATTTGATCTTTAGCCTACCCAAATCTATCTGTTGAACTTTTCATCCCTGTGGGTACTAGAAAGATATTTCAACAGCCTGCCCATCCACTGTAAGACAAAAGGAATGTACAGACAGCCATAGCATTCAAAAAACAAGAAAGCTCTCCCCATACTCTTGTAGCTCACAAAAGCTCAGTGTGATTAAAAAGGTGAAGAAGCACACTCCACTAGGTGAACCAGAATGACTGTGTAAGGAGTTTCACATACATTCTATCTTGTTTCATCCTTACAGCTGTACCCACATGCTACTATGGGAAGGTATTTTTTAATTCACCATTCTTCTTGATAAATGGTTTGCTCAAGATCACAGGGACTGATACCTAGTGAAGTATTCTGTTTATAGGTCATATGTCCCTTTTTGATGCATTTGACCAAGAGTCAGCAAACCATAGCCTCTGGGCCAACTATGGCCCACTGTCTGCTTTACTGCGCAGACAAGGGAACTAATAAATAAAGTTTTATTGAAACTTTATTTCATGCCCATTTGTTTACATATTGTCTATGGCTTCTTTGGTGCTACATTAGCAGAGCTGACTAGTTGCAACAGAGAATGTATACAGCCTAGAACATTGACAATACTTACTATCTGGCCCTTTATAGACACTTTGCCAACCTGCATTAGGTCAGCTCTCCACAAATATGGTCCAAGTTACGGATCCTGCCCTTAAAGGCAATAAAGCCATCATGGAGTGCAGCTTTGAAATCCATAATTAATAATGGAATATCCCTTTACCTTCCTAGTGGTTGCCATATCCACTACTGTGTCCTCTGCAAAGGCAGGTGGCAATCTTATGTAGTGAACAATATTAGTGTAGTTTACCTCTTTCCATTTAATTTGTCTCACAGCCATAAAACAACCTGGAGGTCACTGGTTGGAGGCACCCATAATGCCACAGGACTGCAACACACAGAGGGATGCTCACAGCAGAAAGAACAGAAGAGGGTAAGTGAACAGGGCAAATTGTGATACTTCAGAATTGTATGTATACATGTATATGTAATGATACAAGAGGGGACCCCAAAAAACCAAAATTTATTTGTAAAAAACTGTATATTTATTCTTGTATGTTTAAACTTCAGTCACCTTCAAAGTACTCTCCATTTGATGCACTATACCTATCAAGACTTTTTCCCACTGCTCCAGTTTCTGAGCTCATCAGCTGGGATGGCTTTTAGTGTTTCTGCTGCTTTTTTCACCTCTTCCACATCTGCAAAATATTTCCCTTTGAGGACTTTTTTCATATGGGGAGACGAACAAACAAACAAACAATAAAAACAGTCACTTAGGACAAGACTGGGTTAATAGGGGAGGGGAGGGTATGGGGGTTGATGCTTGTTTTGGTCAAAAACTGCTGACTCGGCATGGTGTGGGCAGGTGAGCCTTGGAAATCACCCATCATGAAATGGCAAGCACACTGAAAGAGTCTTAAAAAAAAATCACTGAAGCCAAATGCAGCCTCTCAGATTAATGCCAGCTGGTATACCGATACAGATGGGTTCCTAGAACACTCACTTTGCTAAGGAAACCTCTACTCCACTCTCTAAAAGATAATTCCAATTTTTCTGGGGTCCCCCCTTGTAAATACATATACAATATGTATAACATATAATAGACATAGAATAAGTACATGTAGATATATAATAGATGTATAGCAGCATATATTTTTGTTCTTTTTCTTCTGTAATCAGCATTTCATCAGCCCGTAGTCTGAGCTCAGCATTATAGGACGGCGGTACTCGTGAAATGCTACACAGCCAAGTGTAACTGCCACTCACTTGGAAAGTTCGGTTCCTTGAACTTCTATCATTTCTTATTTTTTAGGATAAATTCTCATAATTACAATGTTATTGTTCCTGAGAAATAAGGACAGGGTATCCACAGGTCCAAATGTTGATTTACTTTGGGTTCTGGTCTTTCAGCCTCTCAGACAATCTAGCAGAGTGATGATAGGAAATACACACACATGTGCACATCTGCACACACATGTGCAAAACACTGCTTGCCGCAATTTACAGTTCTCCACCATATAGAAGGAAGCCATGACTCAGATTTTCAGGGAAATAGTCAGCCTGCATACATGCTCACACTGAGGCTGCAAGCTTTCATGGCTTAGTTGGATTATTAGAGTATTTGCCAAATCCAATTCCAAGTAAGCTGAAGTTGCTGACACATAAGTCAACTCATCCTCAAATAGATAGTTGCAGTCTTCGTGACTAGCAGCCAGTAGCGAAGTTTTGCACACCAGGCCTTTTCTGCACATTCTTGGAAAAGATTGCCACCCATGTGGCACTCAAGATGATAAGAGGGACTCTGTCAATGGGGAGATGGAACTACAGAGTGAACAGAAAGCATGAGCTCTTCAGTGTGTGTGTGTGTGTGTGTGTGTGTGTGTGTGTGTGTGTGTTTTGTTCTCCTTCAACAGTAAGCGATAAAATTCCATGAATGTACATGTTTTCTAATCCAGTCAGACAGAGAAGTGGAAACCGAAAAAGAGGTGTACAAAGGTTAACGATTTGAATAGTTATGAGCCTCTGGAAACTCTGTGGGTTGTCTGTCTACCAGAGCTCAGAAAAGGGTTAAAAGGCGGTGCTCCCAGTGAGTGCCTCTTCTTGGTAAGAGATGGATTCAGGCCAGGTGGTTCACATGATGATTTCTAGGTATCAGTTGTCTATATGAGTGTGAACTCTTTGCCAAATATGTTCACATGACTTAAGAATGTTTATTCTTATATGAGTTTTCCATGATGTATTATTAGCATTATTCATGAAGAGTATGATAAGAATACATCGAAAGTATTTTTAAAGATAATTTCACCTGGCAAAGGATGTACTCATTCAACCTTAATTGGTGAACTCATTGATGAATAACTGCCACCATAAGCAAGAGGACCACTGTCATCCATTTATCAGAGCAAGGAGATAACAAAGTTAATTACATTGTTTTCCATGGATTTACGCTCACTTCCTTTTAGAGTGTATATTCTCCAAACATTTGCTCTGACATTCCGTGTTTTTGCTCCACTTAACAAAAGCTATCAGTTCTGGGCTCCTCGTGGGAAAGTCAGTAGATCTTCAGAACAAAGCAACTGGAACACTCTTCTACTCTTTATTATCTACTTTTAAAATGTTATCAGCCAGTAAACTATTTAGTTTATGAGCCACATTAATAATTTACTCACATATGAACACAAGTTGCACAAACAGGGTTTCCAAGGATGTGGAGGATAATTTGTAGGTCTGGCTTCTTTCCTAAAGGGGCACTAACGAATGTGACACTGTAACATGACATCAGTGGTGGGACACATTAATGACCAGACTCCAAGATGTGACTGTCAGCCTATTGCTCCAGTGAGAAGCCAACTGGCTTTCATTTCAGTACATGATGCTCAACTAATTATTCAGACAGCGACATTAATGAGAACCCTCATGTTTATTTTCAACACACTAACCAGTGCTTAGCTGCCATTTGTCTGATATGGTCACTAATTAAAATGTGTTTCATGAATAGTACATCTGAATTCTGACGTAACAAAGAAGCACTAGAGAAAAATAAGGAACAGCTGATTGGGAAACCATCCTCGCCAGGTCCGTTTTATTTTTTTGCCTCAAATATTGTCAAAGACAAAGTGACAAGTAATAGGAAATGCCACGAGTGCCAAGAAATCTGAAAGGCATATTTTTAATCATATATGTCTATGAACAATCTTGACTTTTCTGCCAAGAGCAACTTTTGTCTCATATAAACTTTACTGACTTTATGATGTGGAATAAAGATTTTTTAAACTCAGTTTTTCTGTGGAATGACCAAAATGTATGCCTGCCTTACTGTGCCTTTTCAGCATTACAAGTTTGATCTTTGATGACACTCTCGCAAATATGATCATTGCAAATATGATCTTCACAAAGATCTCTAGATAGATGCAATTGTGTTTTTCCCAAATCTAATGTAAAACGATACTACTGAGGGTTTTTTTTTTTTCAAGATTTTATTTATTTATCTTTAGAGGGGAACGGAAGGAGAGAGGGAGAGAAACATCAATGTATGGTTTCCTCTTGTGTGTCCCCTGCTGGGAACTGACCTGCAACCCAGGCATGTGTCCTGACTGGGAATCGAACCAGGGTTGTTTGGTTCACAGGCCTGCCCTCAATCCACTGAGTTACACCAGCCAGGGCTGAGGGTTTTTAAAAATTGTTCTTTGGTGTCCTCTTATACATCCTGTTTCTACTCTGCTAAAACTTGCAATCGAGTTCTTTCTACTTTAAATTAAACTTCTATTTTGGTATGATAAATTTTGTCCTTAATTTTATGATAATTATAATCCTAAAATATTTATATGATAATATAAAATAAAGAACTTTTAAAAAGGTGTGCTTAGATCTACTAGAGGAGTGGAAAAATTGAAAAAGCTCCTGATGTGTTTTATTGTAAAATGTGCACTTTGAATTAAATAACAGTGGTTATTTATCAACAAATATTCTATATTCCATAACTGATCAAGAATTCTATTCAGCGCTGTGGATGACTTCTGTTTTAAAAAATAGGAAAATAAAATATGAGTCCACACAGACCACTTTAAGAATAAAAATGTCATTGCAGGCATAATTTCTAAAGTATGTACAAGTATTTCTGAACTTACAATACTTCTGTGATTTTAGAATGCCAAAACATGACAATGTACCACAGTATGTGAGTAGCAGGTTCAGATCTTAGATTAATTTTTAAAGTTGTATTTACAGAAGTATATAGATTAATTGTCTCAACCCAGCATTATTGTCTCCAAATGCTCTATTTCCATGGGTACATGTTAGAGACAGTTTTTCATATTATTGGCACCTCTGTGGAATTTGTGTGTGCCATGTATACATAATAATACAAGAAGATACAGTCAGCCTGTGGCAGAGCCTGGATCATTAAATCCATTTCTGTTTCATGGGCACACCGGCTGGGATGTATTCCCCAGCTTCCATTGCAGTTAGGTAGAGCCTTATCACTGAGTACTGGCCCAACAGATGGATGTGGATACGTTACTTTCATTCTGACCCTGAACCCTCCTGCACTTCATGCCCTCTCTCCACCCTTGATTGTGGGCCCAGGGGTGCAGAGCACAAGTCTTAGTTCTTGCAGATGGTGGAGTCACTGGATGAAATAAGCCAAGGTCCCCAAGACATCACACGAGCAGAGCCATGACTCCTGTCCCTGACAAGCCAGCACTAGACTGTGCAGCCCGAGAAATAAACCTGCACTGAGTTAAAACTCTGAGATTCAGGAATGTTTATTACAATTGTCAGTATATCTTACCAAATACACAGGCCTTTCTAATTCTCCCTGGCTCCAAAGTTCTACTTGAATCTCCAGGCCACCATACTTATATAGAAGCACTGTGAATTTGGAAAAATTCCTGAAGGTATTGTATAGTTGTGATCATCTGCTCCTCTAATTAAGCTAAGGGTAGAAAAGAGAAAAGGAACCAATCACTAATGCATTCCCAAACTGTGTGAGGTACATTTTCCTTACTTAACCTCCACCTAACCCTGTGAGGAGGTCTAATTCCCATTTTATAAATGAGAATGCTTGTAATAAATGAAATAAAAGCAAATGCCATGAAATGTATATCCAGTTGACATTTTCCCAGTTGGATGTCTCTTGGCTTTTAATATCCAAATTATATAGAAAATGCTTATTTCCAAATCAAACATTTTTGGCTCTTACTAATAAAAGAAAAAATTCTAAGACATCTTCCAAAATTAAATACATTTTAAATAAAATGTGTGAGGCTACAAAACAACAGGTAGAATATCAGACCCTCAATAGAGGTTTTGAAAGCCAGCAACACAGTGGGTGCTGTCTCAGATGTTCTTGGTGATTTATAAAAAAAAGCCATATTCAAAAAAGAAAAAAAAACAAGTATTTTGAAACTGCATTAATTGTTGAGTAGTTAATGTTTTAGACATTTACATTCTTAATGTAATGATGTTGACTATATATAAAGTGTTTTGTTATACCTCAGTCAAATGTTAGAACAGGGTTGACAAACCTTTTCTGTAAAAGGCAAGGCAGTGAATTTTTTAGATTTTGCAGTCATATCTTATCCACTACAACTGCTTAACTTTGCCATTGTACCAGGAAAGCAACCACAGGTGGTAAGTAAACAAATGGGTGTTGTGTTCTGATAAGTGTATTTACAAAAACAGGCAGTGGGTCAGATTTGGCCTGAGGGACATAATTTGTCAACTTCTGTTTTAGAGAACTGACTGGAGTTTTGTATATTGATACATAACATTATGATTTCTCCTATGTAAAATAACAAATTTGGATCGGGTTTGCATTTCACCCAGGCTATTTGATTGCTAGGAGTGGATTACTGATGTTCAGGGATAGTAGCCTTAATTTGCCAAAGGTTCAAGAGATAGACAGTTGGCGCACTAAGTTTCCAGTTGAGGTCTAACCCCACTACCCCAATCTTCCCTCTCAGTCATTCCACCTGCTCACGGGTCCACATAAAATGTTTAAAGGTATCCCCATGCCATTTTGAACAAAAAATCCAAAAACTACTATACCAAAAGGAAAAAGCTGAAGGTTTTTCTCAGCCTGCACAGTAAAGTCCCTGTGTTAAAGTAATGTATGCAATAGTTACCTTAAAGTAAGGTTATAATGCCCTGGCTGGTGTGGCTCTGCAGGTTAAGCACTGGCCTGTAGACTGAAAGGTTACCAGTTCAATTGCCAGTCAGGGGACATGCTTGGGTTGCGGGCCAGGTCCCTAGTTGGGGGCGTGCAAGAGGCAACTAATTGATGTTTCTCTTTAACATCAATGTTTCTCTCCCTCTCCTTCTCCCTCCTTTCTCCTCTCTCTAAAAATAAATAAAATAGTTTTTTAAAGTGCACTTATATTAAGGTCTTCTCAAAAATAAAAAAGCAAACTAAATAATATGTATATTTAAAATATCACTGAGTGCTAGGAACAAGAAATTATCACCTCTGAAAGTTTCAAAATCAGGTGTAAGATCTCCGCAAGTGAGAACTGAACAGCATTCTTGGACCCAGAGGATGTTCATTGTTAATCAATTTTGGAGTAGGAGCTATATGTCCAATAACAGAATATGGCAGCAATAATGTAGCAAATATAGTCCTCCATTATTCTCTCAAAAAATGTAAAGTTGTTGTAACAAGGTTTTAGTTCACTTCTGGGGGGAAGGCGAAGTTCAGAGACATATACAGAGATACTTTTTTTTAAGTCTGTTTCTTATGAATGTTTATTACAATGGTTAAGTGTACAAGATGGTTTGAGAAATTCTATGAATTTGTGTTACCCAAAATGTCAATCAAAACATAACAAAAGTGCTCTTTCCCCAGTCTTGGAGCCTGTGGAAGCTGCTGGGAATAGGACTCTATAACAACCAATGTCCAGGAAGGCTGTGGTCCAAGGCCATTATTGCTGGCTATAAGTGGGGTCTCAGGAACCAGAGAGAGCACACAGCTCACACAACTCTTCTTAAAATTGAAGGTGTTTATGCTCGAGATGAAACTGAATTCTCTTCTAGGCAAGAGATGTGTTCATGGGTACAAAGCAAAGATCAACATAGCGACTCCTGGCGGCAAACTGAACAAACCCTGACAGAACCAGTGTTGTCTGGGGAAAGGCAACTCATGCTCATACCGAAGCAACCTCCCTACTAAGGGCATTAGACACAGAATCTGGGAGACTCTGTATCCCTCAAGGATATAAACTTATTGGAAAGTAAATAAATAAAAGTGGATTTGTCCTCTTATAAAACAAACAAACAAACAAACAAACAGAAAGAAGTAAATATACTCCAGTCTGATGAAGAAATATTTTGTCGTGATTAAAAACAATGCTGGGAATGGGCAAATATGTGCAAATGCTTGTTAGAATATGACATGACATAAGAAAGATAGAAAAATTATATCTACAGTAGATGCTCAACTGTACAAAACTTTATGACAATAAACAACACACAAAAAAATTAATGATACTTGCCCTGGAGGGAAAAGAATTTGGTGATGCTTCTTTAGAATGCTTTATGTTTTTCATTTTCTAAAACAAAGCACTTTCTAAAATATTGGTTAGAGAATATGAAACAGTTAACTGAATCACAAGAAAAAGACATTTGTTGTACATTTATACTCATTTACTAATAGCTTTTGATTGTTTTTTTCCAAACCAGAGGTAGAGCAGACATTCATAGTATCTCTCATGCCTCAAAAACAGTATTTACAGGATCTTATGCATTCAAATAACATTTCTTGAAGCAAGTGAACAGTCCATCTTACTTTTTTAAGTGTTCTTATTTAGATTCCATAAATAAATTAAGTTTTTATACGTCAAGCCTTTAAAAATTGAATAATTTTGTTTAATACTGCAAGCCTTTAAAAATTAAGTAATTTTAAAAGATTTGTTGCCTGAGGATTATAGCTGTAAATACATTGCTTGATACAAAATTACAGTTTCTCCTCCTTTTTTCCATGATGGCACAAAAATAATTTGTCTTTTAATAACTTAAAACAATTCTGAGTCATTTTCTCATTAAAAACAAAATACCTCTTCTTCATGAAGCTTGGCATTTCATAAATATTTACTGAAATGCACTGCCTGCTTTAAAAGTGGGACGGTGAGCCCCTGAAGGACAGGTTCAATTCTGTGTAGGAGGAGGGAGGAGACCTATTATGTCAGCTGGCAGAAGGGCACCATATTGTCTTCACAGTCACTCTTGTCTGTGGAGGCTCCTGACAGCCAAAAAACACACAACCAATGTGACCATCATTCATCATTGTTTTCTCTCTTTCCATCAATCAATCAGCCTCTCTCTCTCTTTCTTTCTCTCTTGCATACACACACATATGCACATGCACACACACTAACCCTGCACTCACTCTCAGCATGCATACTTTCCATGGTTCCCCAGCACTCTTAGGATAGAAATCAAAACCTTTCCCTGGGCGCTTATGTGGTGCTTGTGATCTGGCCACTGCAGCATCCAGCTCAACTACACTTCCCCACTGGCCCTGCCAAGCTTCTCAATGAGCCTCTGTAATGCGCTGGGAGTACAGCAGAAAGACTGATGAGGAGATGAAGATTTCAACTCCTTTCCGTGAACTACTAGGATCAACAAAATGATGGGGGAAGAAACGTATCTTTAAACATAATAGAGCATCATAAAGTAAGCACTTCATTATATATTCTCCTCCACATAATTTTCATGAGAAATTTCTCAGACTGTCTTCTGGATTTAAAAGAAAAACTCAGATTAGCACACACACTAAAAATATAAGTCTTAAAAGCAACTTCATTTTTTTTCCTTAAGACACAAAAATTAGTCCACAAGGTACTCTTCAAGTTCATGAAAATGGCAAGTTGAAAGGTTTAGTTAGTCCTCACTACTACTGAACTCTTTCCTCCAAACTAGTCAAGTCTAGAAGTTGAAGAGAAAAATAGGGCCAACCATAGAAACAAATAGGTCCCACCATATAAAAGACAATCTGCGTGTAGTATACAAATTCACCACACAAGGTAAAATATTTCATTTTGTGATGGAAGAAAGGTAAGCTACATCTAGCTCATCAACAAATCACCCTGCCCGAACCCAGAAAAAAGATGAGCTGTTTCTTGGATTTCAGTGAAAGATACTGTACTCATAACATGGAAAAATTAAAAGCCTCTCAAGGTTAACTGTCTTCTTAGAGAACAAAGGTATATACTGATGAGTGAGTTACAAAGACAGGAGGTGCTATGCTTCATTTTGCTCAAACCTCAGTGTCTAAAACCAATGTAACCTATTCTGTAGGACTATCACATGGTAACTAATTTCATTCCATTTTCTTCTTCCCAGCATTTACATTGGGACTAAGTGACTGCTTTTTGATCATTGAATGTGATTAGAAGAAGATCACTTCTAATCATGACCAAAAGCAATCATCTATGCTCCCTGTTCCTCGTCCCCCAAGACCATGGAGACCCCAAGTTCCTTGTGACAAATACAATTTTGTGGAACTTCACTGACCACACACTGATATGAAGGAAGACCACGTATACCTTTACAATGTTAAGCTACGGAAATTTGTGGTTTATCAGTCACAATGGCTAGCACAACACATACTGAATAATACTATTTACCTTATATGGCTTCCAGTCAAGATGGTGGAGTAGATAAATAATGAACTTGCCTCCTTCCATAACCACATCAGAATTACAACTAAATACAGAAAAACCATGATTCAGGACACCTGAACATTAATCCTGTAACTAAAAACATAAAAACAAAAACATTAAAAAAAATTGAGACTGGTAGGAGAGACAGAGACACAGAATGGGCTGGTCCCATATCCACATGTGGCAGTTAAAAATCGAGAGGGAGTTCTCAGCTACAGAAGTTCACTCTAAGGGATGAGGGGTCCCAGCCCCACACTAGGGTCTCGGTGTCAGTACCTCTGGCTATAAAAATCAGCAGGGATTTTGGCTGAGTGAGATGGAAACTATTGGAGTTTCAGGTGTTCCTCTCAAAGAACCAGTGCAAAGATCTACTCAGACTCACTCCCTCTGAATTCCAGTGTTGGGGCAGTAGCTCATAAGGCACAAGGGACATCTGGGGAGGAAATGAATCATATGGCATCAGGATGAAAACTAGAGGGGTGTCTTTCTCCCAGACAGACGTGCTGGCAGAGACCATCTTTCATTTTCTGAGCCCTCCCTCTGTAGGCACAGTCTGGAAGCAAGTCTTAATCTCCACCAGCCTTGCACACACTTTTCATCCCACCAGGATGACTTCCTGAGATGCCATCCCACCCATCTTGCAGGCTCACCCAAGTCACTTCAGTGGCTTTTCTATACAAATGATCTGTCTTAGCTCATGCTGCCAACTTTCCTAAAATCTCTCAAAGGTTCACAAACAACAAACAAGCAGCTTCTTTGTGCCCTATACACTTGATAAGTGGTGCCAAGCTGGGCACTAGTGGCAGCCAGCTTCACTTTGCACCTCAGCCTCTCCCAGGCACCTCCAAACCCAGCACAAGTAGCAACTGTCTGAAGATCACTTTGCACATACCAGGCTGTCCCAAGCAGGACACACAAAGCAGGTGATTTAAGGCTGCACCTCCCAGAAGTTCCAGAACCAAGACTCCCAGTATCCATCTTCAGAACACAACAGAGCACCACCCAACCACCTCACAAACAATATGAAGTGTAAACCTGGCAAGAACCAGAGCTGTGCTAAAGTGGATCCTGCTCCATAAAGTCAACCCCTGCACAACAGCTCCTCACCTGTAGGCATGGCCAGCACTCACAGAGAATCAGCCTAGAGGTCAATCTCTCCCACTGACATCTGACAGCAAATAAAGACTCAACCACAATAGGAAGATACACACAACCCATACAAGGGACATACCTGGAGTACCTGGCTCAGGTAACCAATGAGAGTACACCACTGGGCCCCACATAACATGTACTACATAAGGTACCAAGACCAGGAGACATAGCAGTACCTAATATACAGAAACAAACACAGAAAGACAACCATAATGAGGAACCAAACAAAACATGTCCCAAATAAAAGAATAAAACAAAACCCCAGGAAAAAAAAAACTAAACAAAATGGAAACAAGGAATCTACCAGTCAAAAGTTAAAGTATTTGGTTGTAAGGATGATTAGGTATCTCAGTCAGAACATCAACAAGGAGAAAGGAAACATTAAAGTAGATATAGAAAACAAAAAACAAAAGTCAGAAATGAAAACTACAACATCTGCAATAAAGAAAATATTAGAGGAAATCAATAGATTAGATTAAGTAGAGGACTGAATCAATGATTTGGAAGACAAGGTAGCAAAAGATACCCAATCAGAAGAGCTAAAAGGAAAAAAGAATCCAAAAAAATTGAAGATATTTAAGAGACCTCTGGGACAACATCAAGAATAAAAATATCTGCATCACAGAGGCATTCATCACAAGGAGTGAAAGAGCAAGAAACTGGAAACTTGTCTGAAGACATGATGACAGAAGACTTCCCTAGTCTGTGAAGAAAACAGACATACAAACCCGGGAAGCCCATAAAGTCCCAAACAAGATGAACCAAAATAGGCCCACACCAATACACATCAGATTTAAAATGCCAAAGGCTAAAGACAAAAAGAGAATCTTGAAAACAGCAAGAGAAAAGCAGATGGTTAACTTACAAGGTAGATCCCATAAGGCTGTCAGCTGATTTCTCTACAAAACCTTTGCAGGCTAGAAAGGAGTGACACAAAATATTCAAAGTGATGAAAAGCTAGGAGAGTTAAAGAGCTTCCCAGACACACACAAAAAAACGAAAGAAGTTCATCGCCACCAAAGCAGTATTATAAGAAATGTTAAAGGAACTATTTTAAGAAAATGAAGAAGAATAAAAAATATATGAATAATAAAGTGACAAAACTACTTATCTATCAATAATCACTTTAAATGAAAATAGATTAAATGCTCTAATTAAAAGACATTGGGTGGAAAATATTTTGTAAAGTATATGACTGTCTAACCACTATGCTGTACATTTGAAACTAACACAAAATAATATTGAATGTAATCTGTAATTGAAAAGTTAAACATTCTTACTTGGGTGGGGGCTGTTAGGTTTAAAAAAGATATAAGGTGGATAAACAGAGAAGAAAACAAGGCCCTTACATATACTGCCTACAAAAGACTCACTTCAGATTCATAGACATACACAGACTGAAAGTAAAGGGCTGGGAAAAGCTATTTAATGAAAATGGAAAATATTTAAAAGCTGGAGAAGCTATGCACATACAAGTCAAAACAGACTTTAAAACAAAGACTATAATAAAAGACAAAGAAGGACCCAAAAATTTCAGTTCTGGGTATTTATCTGAAGAAACCCAAAATGCTAATTCAGAAAGATATATGCATCCACATGTTCACTGGAGTATTATTTACAATAGCCAAGATATGGAAAATAGCCAAAGTGTCCATCAACAGATGACTGGATAAAGCAGAAGTGATGCATATATACAATGTAATATGACTCAGCCATAAAAAAGAATGAAATCTTGCCATTTGTGACATGGATGGACTTATTATGCTGAGTAAAATAAGTCAGAGAGAGCAAGATGAATACCATATCATTTCACTTACATGAAACATCTAAAAAACAAAATAAATGAACAAAAACAGAAAGAAACTCAGATACAGAGAACAGACTGATGATTGCCAGATGGGAGGGAGGTGGAATACCAGGTGAAAAAGATAAAGGGATTAAGAAGTACAAATGGGCAATTACAAAATAGTCATGAGGTTGGAAAGTACAGCATAGGAATATAGTCAATAATATTGTAATAAGTGTGTATGGGTATCAGATGGGATAATCACTTTGTTTGCTATATAAATGTCTAATCACTATGTTGTTCACCTGAAAGTAATGTATTATTGTACATCAACCATAATTGAAAAATAAAAAATTATCTTAAAAAAAGATTTACTTTAAATAAATATGTCTGGCTTTGTCTCCACTTCTCTGATCTTGATCCCATAGGGCCATGTCTTAATATTCCTTTTAGACTCCTTTTTATAAAGACTTATCACCATGCATTCCATAATCAGTTAAATAGAGTAACGAAAGATAATTAATCCATTAAGAGAAAAAGCATGCCGGAAGGAAACCAAAAAAAACTGGGGTACCAATACTTACAGCAGATAAAACAGACTTTAAAAAAAAGGTAACAAAAAGGAACAAAGTAGGACACTACATAATGATAAAGAAGTCAGTCTAAAGGGAACATAACCGGTTCTTCTGAACATTTCTGCACCCAACATAGGAGCATGTAGTGTATGTGCGTGTATGAAAGGAATCTTCATGGACATCAAGGGATAAAATAACAAGAATACAGTCACAATAAGGGGCTTTAGTACCCCACTGACATCAATGGGTAGATCTTCCAGACAAAAAAATCAACAAGGAAACAGTTACCCTAAATGACACACTAGACCAGATGCATTTAATCGATATTTTCAGAGCATTTCACCACAAGAGAATATACATTCTTTCCAAGGGCACATAGAACATCTTCTAGGTAAAACCACATGTAAGGACACAAAACAAGTCTAAATAAATTTAAAAAGACTGAAAACATATCAAGCATGTTCTCCAACCACAATGTTACAAAACTAGAAATCAAATACATGAAAAACAAAAGAAATAGACACAAGTATGTGGGGGCTAAAATAACATGTTACTAAAAAATGAATGGGATAATAATGAATGGTTAATAATAAAGGAAGAAACAAAAAACAACCCAAACCACACGGGACACAACAAAAGCAGTCCTAAAAGGGAAATTCATAGCATTACAGGCCTACCTCAGGACACAAAAAAAACACTTCAAATAAACAATCTAATCTTACACATAAAAGAATAGATAAAGAACAACTAACAAAGCCCAAAGTGAGTACAGGAAGAAAATAAAAAAGATCAGAAGTGAAAATAAACAAAAAAACAGAGGCCAAAGAAACAATACAAAAGATCAATGAAACGAAGAGCTGGTTCTCTGAGTAGATAGACAAGATTGAGAAATTTTGCTCAAGTGACATAGCCAGTGAGAGAAAGACAAATACTGTATGATTTCACTCATATGTGGAGTCTAATGAATAAACTAAACTAACAAGCAAAATAGAGACAGACTTAGAGAGCAGGCTGACAGCTCTGGGGCAACATTGGGGGAGGGGGAGGAGGGATCAAGCAAAATTAGAAAGAACTCAAGGACATGGACAGCAGTGTGTGATTGTAGGAGGAAAGGGAGTAGAGGTGGAAGAGGGTATAAGAGGGATAAATGATCATGGAAAAAATACAATAAAATATAAACAATTAAAAGTCTCTGAAAAGAAAAAAGAGAAAACCCAAATGAATAAAGTCAGAAATGAAAGAGAAGTAACAACCATCTGTATACCACAGGAATACAAATGAATATAAGAAAACATTACAAACAAGACAAACTATACACCGACAAATTAAACAATCTGGAAGAAATGCATAAATTCCTAGATACATGACCTCCCAAAACTGAGTCAAAAAGGAAAAGAAAATCTAAACAATCCAATTACAAATACTGAAATTTAAGCATTAATGTAAAAACTTTCAACAAACAAAACTCCTGCACTAGATGACTTCATGGGATAATTTTACCAATCATTCAAAGAAGAACTAATACCAACTCTTCTCAAACTATTCCAAAATATTCAGGATGACAGAGGATGGTCAAGATTATTTTATGAGGCCAGCATTATCCTAATTACAAACCCAGATAAAGATAACACAAAAAAAGAAAATGATAGGCTAATATCCCTGGTCAACATGGATGCAAAAATCTTCAACAAGGTAAGAGTTAATCAAACTTAGCAAATACATTAAAAAGATCATAGACCATGATCTAGTGGGATTTATTCCTGGGATGCAAGGTTGGTACACTATTTGCAAACCAATTAATGTGATTACATCAAATAAACAAAATGAAGAATAAAAATCATGCAATCATATTAATAGATGAAAAAAAGCATTTAACAAAATCTTACACCCAGTTATAATAAATACATTTAGTAAAGTGGGAATGAAAGCAATATAGCTCAACATAATAAAAGCCCTATGTGACTAACCCACAACTAACATCATACTCAATGGGGAATAACTAAAAGTGTTTCCCTTAAGATTGGGAACAAGTCAGGGATGTCTGTTGTAACAACTCTTATTCAACATAGTACTGAAAGTCCTAGCCACAGCAATCAGATAAGAAAAAGAAATAAAAGATATCCAAACTAGAAAAGAAGTAAACT
>PVKM010010235.1:0-10572 GCA_004027735.1 Carollia perspicillata
TGAAGAATGGTCCCCCAAAGGTGTCCATAGCCTTCTCCTCAGAGCCTGTGACTATCTTACTTTTCCATGGCAAATGGCCTTTGCAGGGGTGATTAAGTTACAGATCTTGAGATAAACAGAGGATCCAGGATTATCCAAGTGGGACCAATGTAATGACCAGAATCCTTGTAAAAGGGAGGCAGGAGGGTCAGGGTCTGTAGGAGATGCAAGGACAGAAGCAAGAGTTTGAGTGATGCGAGGAAGGGGCCACGAGCTAAGGAAAGCAGGCAGCCCTAGAAGGTGAAAGAGGCAAGGAGACTGGTTTTCTCTAAGGGCCTCTAGCAGGAGCCAGCCCTGCCAACACACAGACGTTAGCCCAGGGAGACCCATGTCAGCCTCTGCACCCCAGATCTGTAAGAGGATAAATCAGCGTGGTGATTTTAAGCCCCTTAGTTTGTGATGATCGGCTACAGCAGCCACTGGAAGCTAATTCACTCCTTCACCTCCTTTCAGTCTCTCGCTGACCCTGCCACGCTCATCTCTTTATTCTGTTCTAATTTTTCTATTTTATCAGCACTTACCACCTTCCAACAAAACTGGATCACTGACTTGTCTCTCAGGTGTGAGGATTGTGTGTCCGCCCTCCCAAGAGTGCAAGCTCCAGTCTTGTTGACTGGTGCCACTAGCACCTAAAACTGTGTCTAGTGTGGGAGGTGCTCAGTCAATATTTGTTGAATGAATGAGTGAATGAATGAATGGTTCCTTGGCATGGGTTTGTCCTCTCTTCCTACCCTGTCCTCTAAGTTCATTTCAGTCTCACCTTTTCACGAGGTCTCTCCTGGAAGTGGTTTCCGTCTCAGGGCGTCATGGTACTTCCCGTTGATCACCTTTATTGTGCACCCAGTGATGATAGGTGAGCCCCACTCTGCCCAGGGTACCCCCACTCTCTGTGTTCTCTGAACTAAGTCCCACAGCAGCTGAGTACTCCAGGGGAATTAGTTTTGTTTCTTATGTAATGTTGTCATACACTAAAGAACCCAGTTAATCTATTAAACCCAACTTCTTAATTCATCAGAGCAAGATGAAGATGACCTAGAGAGGGTGGGTCCTGCTTGAAGTTTGTATGTTGCTGTGGTAACTTTTAGAGCCTGCAGGGCACAGACCTCCTGGTGCTTCCACTCCAAGCCAAATGATCTGTCTGGAGGCCCCTTCTCCCCCCACACCCAGGGACAGCAGAGCCTCACTCATAGTAGGTACAAGAACTGGAAGGTTGGGGGTCAGCTTTGGTGGAGCAGTTGGTGGGTAAGACATGTCCTAAAGGAAGGTAGGAGGTTCTCCCCAAGGAAAAGGGGGCATCTGAGGGGTTCATCTTGCTGTCAACAGCAGCTTCTGTGGAGGGTGGAGTGTTTGGGAGAAAGAAGGAAAGGATGAAAAGAAAGGGTAGTGAGGATGGGTGAGCATGTGAGACAAGAATTGTGCCTACGATGGTCACCTCAGGCTTGGGGATCCCCAAAGGCTATGACACACAACCAGGGAGGAGCAAAGAAGGAAGAGGGAGGCCTTCTCCCTGGAGGGTAGAAGGTTTGCTTCCCTGAGACCAGCTGCAGGCTCGAAGGGCAGCCAGTGGGCTGTTAGGAAGACTCCTTCCTGCTGTCTTCTCTGGGGGAGGCGGACACATTCTGAAACACTTCCTGAGTTGGGGAGGGGAGGTGACATCTTACTGATGAAGTGTGGTTAGTTGGAAGCCTACAGCTGTGTTTTTGCACCACTCCCGCTACCCGTCCACCCGCCAGTCCCGCTGGGGCCCCGCCCTCCCTGCTTCTCCCACCCTGTGCTCCTGGTGCTGGTGGCTGGTGACTCACTCTGCTCTTGAGCAACAGCGTGTAGGCTCTCATTCTCCGAGAAGAGCTGCTTTCCTCCGCCCCATGAGCTCCCCTCCTGATTTATGTCTTTTCAGTTGGGTTAGTTAATGCTTTCCACATTTAGGTTTGAAGATTCGTGTGTGGCTGGCTCTTTGCTGCAACCACCAAAGCCCCAGAGCCCCACTGGGGTCTGGCATGGAGAAGGCAGCCAGACAGCCGGACAGGGACTAAGGGACAGAGGGCAGCTTGGAGCTGCACCTCGGAGGCTGCCCACCTCCAGCCGGCCTGCCCCCACTTTGGGTGTTTCTTGGACTCCACTTCACACCTGTTTCCTGGGAAGGGCACACGTGCTAGAGCGATGGGGCAAGGCGATGCTGCAAGCCTGCGACTTCCCACTGAAGAAGCCGTGTCGTCTTCGGGAAGGGAGAGGCAAAAGTTGTAGGGTGTGGAAGAACGTTATCTCTGTGGCTTGAAAAGCTGTCACACCACACAGTGTATGTGTGGTTTTTTTTTTCTTTTCTGAACAATAATATTACCTCTGTTGCTATGGCATTGTTGTGGGGATGGCTGGTGGGCCCAGACCTGATCCAGGCGGGTATCTGGTGTCCATGGTGATTATCAGGCAGCAGCCGTGGGACCTGCTTTCATTTCTTCCCTGGAGTGAGAGGCTGGCAGGGGATCATTTGGCGGTGGCTGCGGGAGACCGTGACCTGAAGGGGCCACTGGGATGTGGTGGCACCCTGGTTGGAAACAGGACTCCAAAGCTGGGACGTAGGCGGGGGGTGGGGGGAGCTGGGGGAGGACAAGCCCTGGTTGGTTCCAAGGCTGAATGACAGCCCAGATTTGCTGAGGGCCGGGTCCTGGGAACACCTCGTCGGAGTCCCCGGACCACAGGGGAAGGGACACCCATGCAGGGAAAGGACACAGAAGCACTGGTGGCACCCCCGGGAGATCACAACTGCTGTGCAGCTGGTCCCCTGGGCCCACCCACCTGGCAGATGCAGCCTTCCCTTTGAGACGGTAGTGTCAGTGCAGAAGCGGGGACTAATGGGTATGTTTTAGACATGTTGCTGAATATACACACCCAGAAGTGTGTCTTTGTTCATTTTACCCTTGTTGAATAGGACATAGATCAGGTGTGGTATGTGAGAGGTGCCTTCACATAGAGTGAACAGAGAGTGAAAAGTCGACCTCTGTTCCCTCCTGTCCCCTACCTGCCAGTTCCCTTCCCCAGAGGCAAACACATTACCCGTTTCCTGAGGGGACTTAAACCAGTGGGGGCATCTACTTTCCTTCACACAGGCAGTAGCTGCCTCTTTCCTCTGTGCCCTGCTGCTGCTACGATTGAAAAAAAATACAACAATATATCTTGGAGTTCAGTCAATAGAAAGCATTTCCTCACTCTTTTAAATGCCTTCTTGAACTCATTTCACTGGTAGGTGTATAGATTGCTTCCAGTCTCTGCCTTTTACCTTTACCTGTATATGTATATCACACCGCACATGGGTGAGAGGCTTTGAAGTTCCCAATCCTGAAGTTGAAAGGTTGGAGCAAAGAGAGTAAGTGTTTATAATTTTGATAGACAGTGCCGGATTGCCCCCAACCAGGCCGACCTAGCTGTGCTGTCCACCAGAGTGTCTAGGAGTGCCCATTTCCCCACAGCCTCACCAGTATGGTGTATTTGCAAATTTTTAACTGTTCCATGTGGAAAAGGTTTATGTCTTTGCTTTCAGTTGGTGTCCTCTCCCCATCTCTCCCCTGAGCTATCACTGCCTCCCACGGGAGCCGTGAGTGGTTGCGGTCCCTTCAGGCTCCCATGGGCCACAGGGAGAGGGCCCTCTGTCCTACACAGCCCTCTCAGAGCAGCAAGTGGGCTAGTAGATTGTTTTACCTGTTTTCGGCTCTCAAAGGAGACCTCCCTTTTGACATTTGAATTTTCTGCTCATGATAACATCACTCTAATCCATTTCTTGCCTGCCACTCCCTTATCTTCTCCTACTTCTTCCTCTCTCCCCTCTTCATCCTCCCCTGCCTCACCCCTGCGTGAGTCCCATCTCTTGATTACAGTTTCCTCACCCTGCTGCTTCTGTTTCTCACTTTCCAAAGAGCTGTCTTTTCATCGAAAAGTCAGATTTGGGCAGATATTTCTGGGTACCATTCCTAGCTGTGCATCTCAAGACACATGCTCAAGAATGAGTACCAGGGGAGGACAGGGTGTGGTGGCTGCATTTCTCTCCCTCTGAGTTCTCTAGTCTGAGAGCTAATGATGCTTTGGGAGATGCTCTGAGCCAGCACAGTCTAAAACTTTCTATGATGATGGGAACATTCTATATGTTTGCCACCTAATACAGTAACCACTAACGTGAGGCACTTGAGATAGGACCAGTGTGACTGAGGAGTTGGCTCTTCAATTTTATTTTTAATTAATTTATATTTAAATAGCTACACATGCTTAGTCATTACCATATTGGAAACAGCACACCTCTAAGCTGTGCACTTCTCAGGATGAGAACAAGAGTCTAAGAGGCAGAGTATATTTGGTCTATTTTTCCTAAAGTCAAAATATAGCAGCCGTTCTTCCCCAAGGTGCCCAAACTTGGCGACTTGTCTATTTTTGGATTTTATGTATTTCCCTGTTGGAAATGCCATTGGGGTCAGGCTGAGGGCCCATCAGAGAGGGCCCCAAATTCCAACTTGGAATATTGGCCTTCCTGGAGGAACTTTGGCATTCACAGATGTAACAGCAGGCTCTGAGCAAAGCATTATGGGCACAGAAGTGAACGAAGCAAGCTAGCCCCACCCAGGAGGAGCCTCTTGTGCTGTTTTTCAATACATGAGTCAAATACAGATGCAGGAGTTTAGAAAATCATGCTCCTTGTAGTACACTGAGAACTTTACGTTGTTGACCGGGATTGAGGAAGTACAAATTGCCAGTTATTAAAATAGTCACGGGGGTGTTCAGTCAGTAACATCGTAAATACTGTGCATCATGTCAGGTGAGTACTAGACTTATTGGGCTGATCACTCCCTAAGTTATATAGATGTCTAATCACCATGTTCTACACCTGAAACTAAAACAATGTATGTCCGCTGTAATTGAAAAATGAATTTTCAATTTTCTTTACCTTGTGGTAAGAAGAGGAGGCATATTCATTTTTTATAGCTGCTGTAATGAATTGACACCACTTTGCTTTAAACTAAACATTTATTCTCTCCTAGTTCTGAGGGTCCTCAATGTGAAATGAGTTTTCTGAGGCTAAAACCAAGGGCTGGCTCCTGCTGGAGGCTCTGGGGTGGAGTCTGTTCCTTTTCTTTTCCACCCTCACAGGGAAGGATGTCCAACCTTCTGGCATCTCTGTGCCACACTGGACGAAGAAGAGTTGTCTTGGGCCACACGTTAAATACATTGCTACACGTCATCACGAGAAAATCTCATAATGTTTTAGGTAAATTTATGATTTTGTGTTGGGCCGAAGGATGGACACCCCTGCCGAAGAGTCCTTTCTTGGCCCATGGCTGCACAGCAGGTTGCCTCTCCTGCCCCCACTTCTGTTCTCACGTAGGCTCCCGCCCTCTGTGCTCCTCTCTCTACCTCTTATAAGGACCCTTGTGAGTGTATTTAGGTCCCACCTGTTATAATCCAGCATAGTTTCCCCATCTGAAAATCCTTAACTTAATCACACCTGCAAGTTCCCTTTTGTCATGCATGTAAGGTAACATTTGCAGGTTCCCAGGGTTAGGAGGTGGATGTATTTGGGGAGCTGTTTTCAGTCTGCCACTGGGGTTGCTTCCAGTGCCTGGTGAAGAGGAAGTTTGTGTAAGAGGAGGTTGTTATTCAAGTCACTCACTTCCCAGGTGTTCTGACTGTGTGGCAGTGGCAGACTCTGAGCAGCTTCTATTGCGGGTCTGAGGTCTCTAAGCAGTGGCTCTCGGATTTGGGGGTTCTCTGAGTCGCCAAGGGAATGGGGGCAAAGGACAGAGGCCCAGACCACAGCCTACTTCAGTGGTTTGGACCTGTCTGTTTTCTATTAATTTCCCAGGGGACTGATCCTCTGAGAACCATTGCTTCTAGTAATAATCTCAGGGATTATCTGTGTGTGTGCATGTGGGAGGTGGCAATTCTTGTCTCCCGTGAGAAGTGCCCAAGCAGGGCTGCAGACGGGAGGTGCTGGAGAAGACCAGAGGAGGGGCCAGCTCAGAGAAACTGCCACCTGTGCCACACCTAGAAGGCAGGGAAGGCGCAGCTCCACCAAGAAGCAGAGGGAGTGCTAGAAGCAGCAGGGAAGGCCTTACAGCAGCACCGAGGTAGGAACATGCCCACCACGTTTGGGGACATGAAGGCCACTTGGGGCCAGAAGGGGCAGGGGCAGGGAATTAATTAGCAAGAGAACATGAACAAGATTAACCTTCTTGTGTTTGCAGGGTTGGCCAGAGGGCAGAGGCAGGAGTCCATCTGTAGTACTGTCAGGGTGGAATGGATGAGGCCCGGAGACGGGGTGGGGAGTGGCAGGGAAAATGGAGAAACGGTAACAGCTGTGAGGGACGTGAGAGGAAATACGAGCACGACACTGGTCTAGCAGTCAATGGCTACTAATTGAGCAGAGCGTGTCAAGGCCTCCACTCCACGAACACAGGAGGAGGGGGTAGAGAGAACGTGGTGGTGAGCAAGGCAGACGAGGTCCCTGATCGCGGAAGAGTACTTGGGGGTGAGACGTGGTGGCATTAGGCAAGAAGCAAACACAAATAAACAAGAGAAGCATTGGCCAGTGCTGAATGCTGTGGAGGCTTAGACTGGTTCCTGCGATTGGGAAAAACTCACTGGCGGCTTCTTTAGACTGGGCGTCCAGGGAAGGCCTCTCCAAGGGGATGACATTTAAGCTGATGTCTAGATCCAGCCGTGGGGAGAGGTGGGGGAAAATACTTCAGGCAAAGGGGGCAGTGGGTGCAAAGGCCGCAAGGGAAGACAAAGCTTGCCCCCTCCGAGGAAGAGCTCGAGCAGCCCTGTCCACATGTGACCAGCCAAATGTGACAAGTGAGCGTTTGAATTGTGGCTAGGGAGACTTAGGGACTGAATTTTGCATTTTCGTTTTAGCTAACTTTAATTTCACTTCAAATAGCCACACACAGCCGGCGTGTGTGCTGCAGGGAGCAGCACAGAGCTAGCAGGGCAGAGCGGCTGGAGAGGGAGCAGTGTATAAAGACGCAACATGAGGCAGACAGGAGAAGGCAGTGCTTTGTAAATTAGGCTAAATCGTTCGGAGTTCTTTTTGCTAAGCAGAGTAAAAAGTCTTTGGGTGATTTTACTAAGGGTTGACATGATCTGATTAGTGTTTTGTAAGCTCATTCTGGCTGCCATGTTGAGAATGAATTGTAAAGGACAAAAAGTGTGACAAGGAGGCCAATTAATAGGGGTTACCATGTGGGTGGTGCCTGGGGAGCAGGGTGGCAGCAGTGGAAACAGAGAAATGTGGTGGATGCTGGACGAGTTTTGGTGGTAGAACCAACTACAGCGGGGAGAGATTGAATGGGGAAGCTGGGAGAACTTGATGATCCCAGAGTTTGGGCTTAAGCAAGAGGATGGATTGTGGTGCCATTTGCTAAAATGAGGCAAGGAGAGCAGGTCTTGTTTGGGTTTGCTTTGTTTTCGGAAGTGTGGCGGATGGATTCTTTTTTGGGCTTACTAAAGATTCCTGCCGAGCATCCACATGAAGATGGCAAGTAACCAGGGGGACATGGGAAAGGTCGGGGCTAAAGCTGTGAATCTAGGGTCATCAGGAAATAGAGGGTGTATAAAGCTATGGAACAGGCTCATGCCACTAAAATGAGCAAGTAGATAGAAAGAGAGGAGTAGGGGGCAGGAGGTTGCTGCAACATTTAAGAGAGGCATAGGGGGAAGATCCCGAAAAGCGATTGCTGGAGAAAACAGGTGAGATGCTGTGGAAGCCAAGAGCGGTCATAGTTTCCAGAAGGAGGCAATGTTGAATGTTGCTGGCTGGCCAAGGCCCCTAGAAGAGTTCAAGGTGCCCTTGGATTTGGTAAGTGCATGGAGGTCACTGGTGACGTTGGGGGAGCAGACCCAGTGGAGCAGGCAGGAAAGCATTAGATGTAAGAAAGTACAGATCACAACTATAAGTAACTCCTGGTGAAAATATTTGCTGTGGTAAGAAGTGAAAGAATAGGCAGGGACTGGAGGACTAGGGATCAAAAGGTCTCTCTCTCTCTCTCTCTCTCTCTCTCTCTCTCCCCCCTCTCTCCCTCCCTCCCTCCCTCCCTCCCTCTCAAAAGTAGGTGTTAAGTGCTGATAGGTAGAAAGCAGATAGGTTGCTTTAATAGGACAGCTTTTTAGTCACTCATGGGAGGGAAGACTGAGAACATGGGCACTGATGTGGGTGGGATGGAATTTGGGCAGTGAGTTGATGAATCATTACTGTCAGATTTCTTAGGAGTAAGTGAGGTATGAGCAAGTCCAGTATCTGAGAAAGACCATGGATTAATTGTTTTGAAGTTGGAAAACAAATCCACAGAGCACCCATAGTAAGGTTGCTAAATGGTCAAAGCTATGCTTCTCAAACCTGAATGTGCAAATGAATCACCTGGGGATTTGTGAAAATGGAGATTCAGCATTCCTAACAAGCTGCCAGCATGGGTTGATGCTGTCGTTCTGTGCCTTGAGAAGCAAGACTCCACAGCCCTTCTGCAAGGGGAAGCATAGGAAGACACACAATTTCCTAATGTGTCCAGGTGATGCCCACATTATTTGTCCATTGAACTTACATTTAGAGCAGGGGAGCAAGAGATGGGTACCTATTTGAAATTGGTGGCCATCCATTTAAAGCAGGATGCTCCATGTTAGGGTTACATGGGGAACTTTAAAAAGGGGTCTGGGAATTTTGATTTTGAGTGAGATTATGAATTAATTGCTATGGATTCCAGGCACTCTCCTTTTTAAAAGCACCCCCTGCTGATTCTAATGTTTATCCAGGCTTGAGAAGCACAGGTTTAAAATATCAAGTCAAGGGGATGGCGTAGGTGATAAAGGTTGGGTGGAGGCAGGACTGCCCCTGGGATGTGTGGGTCCCTGTCTGTGTTGACAATCTGAGTCTCCCCAAGTCAGCACGCCGAGGCTGTTCCAGGGGCTCAGTCTTATAGAGTCCCACCGAAGACCGTGTCAGCCAGCAGGAGCAATCTGCTCACCACGCTGCCCCTCTGGAGTCTTCCTGTTGTCCTGGATGACCCTATTGTCACAATGCAGAGCTCCTTGGGGCATCTGGTCTGCCTTACATTTGGGGTTGATGGGTGTGAGGGCCCATTTGGGCCTGGGGAGGGGGCCATTCAGGTGGTTCTGCCAGCCCTTCCTTGGTGGTACCAAGTACCTTAGAAAATGTCAAAGCAGGCACCCAGATGGTAGGGCCTCTTGAGCCATGCAGCTGAGTAATGAACAAGGGTAGAAGAACAAAAAGATTGGAAGGCTGAGAGCCCAGCTTATAAAATGGATATAATTATCCAGTTGTCAAAACTCATGACAGGCATCGTGATGAAAGTCAGGGACTAAAGCATCTCTTCGGGTGGCAAGGAGCCAGTGCCTCCCCAGCCGGCAAGGATCTGAGGTCTGTGAACAGCCACCAGAAGGCACTTGGAAGCAGAGTCGCCTCCAGCCGAGCCTTGTGGTGACTACAGCTCTGCCCGGAACCTCGACTGCAGCCTTATGAGAGACCTTGGGTAAGGCTCAAGGTCTGGGCGAACTGCACCCAGGTCCCTGACCCACAGAAACCAGCAGGATAAATACCTGTTGTTTGAAGCCACTAAGCTTTGGGCTAATTTGTTACACTGCAATAACATATAACTAATCGGAGAGGCAAAGGTGGCAGCATCAGAAGTCTTCTTTCCTCTGTGCTGGCTTCATTTTCCAATTAGCAACCTCCTTGGAAAGATTCTGGAAGCTCTTGGTAATTCCAAAAGAAAAAAAGGAGAAAAATCAGCACCCAGCTTTTAAGTGGCGCCTAGGGTGATACGGCTGGGAGGTGGGATCAGCCCTATGCTAAGCATAGGGCTGAGAAAGGAATGAGCCCTGGCTGGTGTAGCTCAGTGGATTGAGTGCGGGCCTGCAAACATGCCTGGGTGGCAGGCCAGTTCCCAGCAGGGGATGCATGAGAGGCAACCATACACTGATATTTCTCTCCTCTACTTCCCTTCTCCTCTAAAGATAAATGAATAAAATCTTAAAAAAAAAAAAAGGAATAAGAGTGGTACCCAAAGGAGAATCAAGGCCAGTTGATTCCAGATGGTGGAGAATGGAAATCTACCCAAAGGGGTAACTGGTGAGATACAGAAGTGCTGGAATGCTGGATTTAGCCTGGATGGGACTTGAGAGAACTGGTCCAGCTCTCAGGCAGAGAGGGAAGCCAGAAGTCAATGGAAAAGTCTACAAGTGAAGGCAAGGGCTTCAAGGAAACAAGGTATGAGGGCTGAGCAAGGCCTATGGGAGCAGCGTTCCTGCTCTGACTGTGTGAGAGAGGATGTGTGCCTGTGTCCCTGCCAGGACAGGAGGAAGGGAGCTCCGTGGTGAGGACACCCAGGCAGGCAAGTAGAGACCATTCCTCTGATAGTACGATTTTGATCATCTGTGCCGATAGGAGACAAAGTGCAGCTTGGGCTAGAAACATAAAGACATTAATCACAAAAGGCAAGGTTGCAAGGAACCCTATAAAGTACTCATTTCAACAACCATTAA
>PVKM010010235.1:10672-35395 GCA_004027735.1 Carollia perspicillata
CATGTTTGTGCTGGCTGCCCTGCCTGCACTGGTGCTCTTTCCTACAGCGCTGGGTGTCTCTACCCTGCTGGGCCTGCAGGGGGTGAGAGGATTCAGCTCAGGCTTGACCATCCAGCTTGGCCACCTAAGGCAAGCATGCTGGGGGGAAAGTAGGTTGGAGCAGGAATTCAGAAACACAGCTCATTCCCCACTTTCAGCACCTGCATGGAGGAACTGACTGGCCAGAAAGTTTTACAGAGCCCCTGCCTGCTCGGCCTCAGCATTTAGGGAAGGGCCTAGCCGGCCCTTCTTGCACTGCTGGGCCCTTCTCTGCACTGCGGGGCCTGTGGAACCTGTTCCCAGGGGCTCCCAGGAATGTGTCCTGGGCCGGTGGCCCAACTGCTGTTTGGTAAACAGGGGCGTGGCAGAGGGAGGGTGGGACAGGCGTGTCCCCAACTTCCTCTGCTTTTTCCAGTGAGTCACTGACTGCGATTCAGGAAAGGGCCTCACAGATAGGTCCTCAAATCCAGCAGGCTTATTTTATAAGCATGAGGAAACAGGGCTTACAGAAGGTCCTGGGAGCAGTTAGTGGACACAGGATACCCATTTCTCGCCTCCGTGCCCATGGCCACACAACTCTGCCCCTCAGCTAAACCTTCTTTGATAATTTATATTCAGGAGGAAGGGAGTGCTTGGTGATGGTGGGGGGCATGTGTGGCTCCCACAGCCCTGCTGGCCCTTGTACCTTCTCAAACCCTGCCTTTTACTCTTCCTCTTCCATCTTGGTCCCTGGGATGAGAAGCCCACCTTCAGCAAATGAATGCTTCCTTCCTACTTGGTGCCTAGACCACCTAATCACCTTGTCCCCCTGTTAGGTTCCTTCTGTATAGTGAAGACAGTGTAAATATTGGAGCAAAAAAAGTCACTAAAAGGCAGCTTGAGAGAAGGGAAAGGGCAAGGGGCAGGACCCCCATCTGGAGTGAATAGGGAGTCGTGATTAGGAGAGTCCTTTACCCTCACCTGAGGAAGCCACCTCCTGCTTTCCTGGTCAGGCTGGCCCTGGTGGGGGTCCCCAGGAATTTCTTTCCCCCAGGTTGCTGCTCCTTCCAAGAGCTCTGGCGACCCAGTTGCTCAGAAGGGTTCGCTGGGGAGGAGAGGGACAGTGGGAGGGCAAAAGGAAGCCGGTCCCTCCAGACCTACTATGGCCTACCTGCAGCATTGGCTGAAGGCTCGGAGCCCAAGTGAGTTTCCGCAGTTCTAAAGTCACAGGTTTGTGCAAACATGAAAAAGCAGGCAGCCTCGAAGGGAGCCCCCGAGCTGGCGTAGGCCAGAGCTTAGCACTGGGACACGTGCCCTCCTTCACCTGACCTCCACGCCTGACGTGTCCTGGGTGGTGTCTGAGCCCACGAAATGGGGAGTCTCACTTCTGCTCTGCCCCTCCCTCCCACTCCATGGAGACAGTGTGCACTGAGCACCTCCTGGGGAAGGTGCAGAGAGGATCCCAGTGACCTCTGCTGTTTTGGCTTGCGGTCTTGTCGGGGGAGCGGTTGTAAACAGGTCATTGTGGTAAACCTATGGAACATGTTACAGGGGCTCAGGAAAGGGTGACCAGGACTTCACATAAGGCAGCTACTCTAAGAGGAGAGGATCCCCAAAGGCTGGAGAGGGAAGGGTTAGGGCTAGGGCCAGGGAACAGCGTGAGCCAAGGCACCGAGGGACCAGAGGAGTGCTTGGGTACTAAACAAGGGAGCTTGCTTTGACGGCGTTTGTTTTGGATGGATCTAGGAAATGTTTGATCTAGCATGGCTGAGGGGTGGGGTGGGGATGAGATGATGAGGCAGGGAGAGAAGTTGTTGCCTTGGGGGACACTTTCTGTTCTAGCAAATGTCAAAATCCAGCTCAAAGCTGCCTAAGCAGAGAAGGGAATGTGTGGGCTCCCCTGCTGGACTCTCCTGAGGTCAAGATCGGTCCTTTCTCACTTCAGCTGCTTGCCTCCCACGCATGGGGCCAGCCCAGGGTGAAGACTCGGGCAGCCTCAGACTGGCATCCTCACAGCTTAGAGGCCCTCAGCCAGGGAGCTGCTTTTTCCAAGTCCCAAGGTGAAGCCCCATAGAATCAGGTGGGCTTTCAGAACCAGGCACTGGAGGTGCATGGCGTTGCCCACACCTCAGGATGGAGAGGTATGGCTCCCCAAAGAGAAATGGGGTGCTGGTGGTGTGAGAAGGCACTATAGGGGACGGGCAGGCAGAATCAACAGGTATTCACAACTGCTTCACCGAAATATGGAAAGTCCTTGAAGGATTTGTGGATTTTATTTTGCATACAGTGCAGGGTTTTTCAGAGTTTTTTTTTTTTTTTTTTTAATTAATTAATTAACTTTTTAGTGAGCGAACACAGACATGGAAAACAGACGAGGGACCGGTGCAGGGAGAAAATTGGGAGAGATTTTGGTGATTGAATAAGATAGGACATAGGAGTTCCCCTCCTTGCCTTTCTCCCAAATGTGACAGTTTTCTTCTGATTTTACCACTTGTACTAGCAAGGCCTTCACCGACATCTGGGTGGCAGGAATGACGGCTGGAAATGGGTCCCCAGGGTTGCCACTTAAGGACCTAGTTCAGATTGAGATGTGAAAAATCACCCTGTGAAACTCGTGGTCTCTAAAGGCCATTTTGGAAGGGACTGAGTGTGGGAAGTTTGATAAATGGAAAAATGAAAGATGTCAGGTTTGGGGTTTGGGCTTCTGGGAGCTAGGAATACAAATATAAACATAAATATAAGTTTATGGCAGGGAGCGTTTGGGGAATGGAATTTGGCTTTGGAGGTGATAGTGGTCTGCGTCTCTGTGGGAGAATGTGGTTTATCAACATGAGCTGGGGCCCGAGTGGGTGTTTGGGAGTGATCCACAAAGATGCGGATGAGGGGCCGCAAGGGGCTGGTCCTTGCCGTCAGTTAGGGGTTAGCAGCCTGTAGCCCATTCTCTGTTTCAGGGCTGCAGTCTTGGACTACCTTCTACACCCTGGGGAAGACGGAGCCCACAAAGAGATGCCGTCACATTTGCAAGCTGGTCTGATGAACCCAAATGCCCTTCACTTAGTCCATGGGTTGAAAATGTGTTCCCACTTCCCTGCAGATCAGCTGTTGCTGTATTGCTCTTCTTGTGTTCAGATAGCCTTTATTTTACTTAATTAAAGCCCCGAAGTGCAAAAGTAATGCAATAAGTATGTATGTATAGGAAAAAACACAATATATGTAGGGTTTGGTACTACCTGCAGTTCCAGATATGCGTGGAGGTCTTGGATTGTATCTCCCTGAAAGAAGGGGATCTACTTTTTTTGTTACAGCAGTGGTAAGAGACTAATACAGTGAGGATTTGTCAAAGTCTGTCTGTTGAACACTTACCTGCAAGTTTGCCCCTTGGAAAAAGGTAATCCCTGGTCAAATAACTTTGAACCTTGAACAAATAAACATTCATGCATTCAACACATTTTTAGTGTACACCTATGACACATGAGTCCCTGTTCTAGGTGCTGGGCATTTGTAACAAAGTCCCTGCCCTCATTGCTTAGATTCTACTAGAGAGAGCAGATAGTAAAAGCAACCACAGGATGTGGCATCAGGTGAGAGGGGTACTGTTTCCCCCTCACAGAGCAGAGGGTAGCAGGTGGTGCTATTTTGGATGTGGTCGACAGGAGGGGTCTTTGGCTGCTAACATCTGAACAGAGACCCTAATGAATTGAGGTAGGGAGCCTACAGTTATCTACAGTAGGAGTGGTCTGCGGGGAGGGAAGGTGAATGTGCCTGGGTCAAGAGGTGGACGTGCACTTGGCCTCTCCCCTGTGTCTAGACTAGAGGAGGGAGGAGGAGGAACGGGGGTCATCATACCACTGTGGGCTGGACGTGGGCACTTACACTAAGGCCAGTGGGAGTCCACTGGGGAGATATGATTTGAAGCATGATGTGATTTTTTTTAATTGTGATAAAATTCACCTAACACAAACTTAACCATTTTAAAGTGTATAATTTATCAACAATTTAGTACATTTGCAATATTATGTGACCACCACCTTTGTCTAGTTTCAAAACATTTTCATTGCCCCCTAAAGGAGACTTTGTACCCATTAAACAGTCACTGGTCATACCCTCCTCCCCCCCATCCCCCCTAGGGCCTGGCAGTCACCAGTCTGCTCTTGGTCTCTGTGCATTATGTATTGTGTTGTGATTTTAGCAGATTTACTCTGGTCGCTGGGTGGAGAAGGAATGGGAGGTGGTGGCCTCAGTAAGAACCAGGAGAGCGGCTGCAGGGGAGAGAGGTGGCCGGCCCGCCCATGATAGGGCTGAGGTGGAGGGGGTAGAGGGAGATGGTGAGCAGGGTTTGGCTGCAGGCTGTGCTCCATCCTCTGAAAGATTTTTTTTGCTCCACATTTCACATCGGAGCCCCTTTTTTCAGGTAGCTGCCCAGCATGCCAAAGTGTTCCGGAAGGCACAACACAATGAAGGAGTACTGGATTGGAACTCCCGACAACCCAGTTCTGAGGTGGCTGCCCCGGAGATTTAAGACTTGGGGCCAATCTCACTTCACATGTGGGCACTTCAAACCCTTAGCCAGAACCTGAGGACGTGAACCAGCTTCGAGATCCCACAATGCAGTGACTTTGTGCTGGAGGCTACGCTGCCGTCCTTTGTGCAGATGTTCTGGGATCGTTGGGAAACTGGGTGTCCTGGTGTCACTGACCTGGATTTCTCCATGAGGTCCTGAAAGCCAAGAGCAGGCCGTAATGAGGGCTAGCATGACTCAGTTGGAAAGTGGACCTAAGTTCTTAGGCAAATTGAATTCCCATGAAAGTTAGTTGACTTGAAAGAGTCAGTGCAGGAAACCTGCTTCATTGGCCTCATCCAGATTTTAAGGAACTGCTTAGAGTAGAGGTTCTCTGTTGTGGGGTGTATGTGCTTGTGTTTCTGTGAGCTGTGAGGTGTGAAGCAGAGACATTTTTTTAAACGATTTTATTTATTTTTAGAGAGAGGGAGAAAGAGAGGGAGAGAAACATCAATGTGTGTTTGCCTCTAGCACGCCCCCAACTGGGCACCTGGCCCACAACCCAGGCATGTGCCCTGACTGGGAATCGAACTGGCACCCCTTTGGTTCACAGGCCAGCACTCAATCCACTGAGCCACACTGGCCAGGGCTGCAGAGACATGTCCTTAATAATTCTGAAGTTTGCGAGAGAATTTATTTTTTCCAGCAATCAGAGCAAACTCAAGCTTATCCCTGTAACAACACACTCTGTCTTTTGCATTTCATTCTGGTATGTTCTTTCCTCATTTCCCATGCTACAACTTAAAATCTTTTGTTTTTATTTTAAGCAAAAGTAATAATGTACATGTGGTTAAAAATAAAATGAAATCGTACTGAAGGGCCCAGAATACAAAGCGGCACATTCCCCACTTCTTCCTTTCCAGACCACCTTTTATTTTTCATTCTCCTGGCAGTTACTTCCAAAATTTGAAATAAAATGCTAAGATGTTTCAAGATTTACTAACTTTAACACTGTCTTTTGGTTCCCTGTTATGAAAGTTGAGGGATTATTTACACTATATCCTGCCTCCCTTCCTTACTTTTCTCCTCAAACGTGAGAGGTTGCTTCTTATTTTTACTTCCGTGAGCCAGGCCTTCCCTGACACCTGGGTGGTAGGAGCGGCAACTGTAAACTGATACCCAGTGATTGCTTTCGAAGAACTTCATTCAAACAAGGGTTAAAATTAACAGCGTCACGGAACTTATGGTCTTTAAAGACTTTTTTTTTTAACTGTGTGTTTTTTTTCTATGAACCTTGGGAGGCGTTTCTCCTCGTGTTAGGGCAGGAGTGGTTGTGCTTCCCCTGAGCAGGTGGCTTATTTTATCTTCAGGACACTGAGGAGCATGTGGCCAAACACGCTTCCCTCTCTGTACTGGCTGCAAAGCGTGGGCCAAGTGTGGGGCCCACTTCTTGTGCTGGAAGGTTGGGTGGAAGAGGCCCCTGACCTCACCCAGCCCTCATCGTCTTTTTCCTCCTCTAGTTCCTCTTCGTTTCATGCTGTGCTCTGGGCGTCTCAGAGGGAAGAGGCCGCACAGCCCGGGGACGGTCACTAATTCTCTTCTCCACTCCTGACTGTCACTGAGACGCCACACTTCGAGTTGCAGCCTCTCCCCGCTCTGAAATAGGACCTGCTGAATTTGATGTTCCCTCTCCGGGTTTTGTGCCCACACTGCACTTTCCCCTCCGGAGCAGCCACTCCAGAAATAGGACAGCATGGCAACTTGCCCTGTGTAATTAAGGGTGATTTATTTCTGTTAGAGACACCAGGCCTTGTGAGCGTTTACCTTGAATCCCTTCTGAGTGCCGGGCTGAGCTTGTAAAAAGATGTTTGACAATGAGTGCCACATGGAGCCGCTCTCCCGCCTGGGCCTGCACAGGTTTAATGAGAGTCGGCCAGTGGCCAAGGAACTTGTTGTTAGGACACTTGGGTCCCCTTTAGCTGAACCTCTCATCACCTCAGCTTAGGGGCTCAAAAATATCGGAATGTTGGTGCCAAGAAGGATAGTTGCCAGCAGCCACACTGCCCAGGGTCTTGTACTTACCCTTCCTTCCTCCCTTCAGACCACAGTCCTTCTCCCTGGGACCCCTGACAGAGCCGCAGTTTTGCTGGCTCACTAATTCTTCTATTTTTTTTTTCTTTTTTTAAGCAGCACAGCCTTTTTCCCTCCTATGAACTGGCATTGACCCTGGTGCAGCTCCACCTCCGTAGCTGGGTGAAGCGAGTCCGCTCTGGGTGAAGCTCCAGCAGCCCTCCTGCCCAGGGGACCCTCCCGGCACCAGATCCTCAGGGTCCTCTTCCCCGCTCCCTCCCTCCTCCTGAATACACCCCCTAATGTGCTGATGCCTTTCGTCATTTCAGTTACTTTATAGAGGATCCCCAGGGACCCATGGGTTTCGGGAGTGAGAAGGGCATCCAGATTCACCTCTTCCGTCTCTCTGCAGCACACACTCCTGTGGGGCATTTCGGAGCTCAGTGGTGGCCAACTGGCTGCCTTCCGAGGCCATGAGGCTTGCTGAGCCGGTCCCCTTTGTAATGATGAAGGCTTCCGAGCAGTTTGAGGAAATTGTTCAGAAAGCCCTCTTCACTCCTGTATTGATTGGACATGGTTCAGTGAACGTTCACTGAAATTCTGCAGTGGGCGAAGCATGTCTGCAGGGTGCTGTCGGCCATGTGGACACCGGTGTAGCTGCTTGGCTGCCGCATCCCACGGGCTGACGCGCTCCTTGCTGAACTGGGACAAGCACGTGCCACGCTCCCACAGAAGCCTTTGATGATAGGCGCTGTTGAGGTGGTGTTGATGAGCACCCCTCAAACATCCTGGTCCAGCTCTTCAGGAATCCCATCTTTGGGGAAAGGGCTGCCTGTGTGTACAGTAGAATCAGGGCAGCTGCACCCATGTGCTGCAGGGTCTGTGTACAGACCTCCAGGGAGGCCAGGCCGAGCTCGCTCTGAAATCTGGGCAGGCAGGGTGGCTCCTTACTCCTGAACTGACTCTCCTTCTCCAATCATTTGCCCTTTGGATTTTCCCCATGTGCACACAAACCTCTTGACTGACTCTCAGGCAACTAAGTGAGAACCACAGGATTTCCCTTTGGTCAGGGGGGGAAAAAATCCCTTTCATGTAACTACTGGGTTTTAGGGACCCTTAGCAGTGTTTATCGGTGCCCTGTCAAGCTCCTTTGTTAAACTGAGAAAATCATTTAGTAACTTGGGGGCCACTCAGGGCTCTCCACGTTGGTCTGCGGGGGGCAGGGGGTGGTCGTTGTAGCTCCTAGGCCTTGTGTTCTCTCAGGGCCCACTGGCCCTGGAATCTCCAAGGCATCTGTGCCACAGCCCCACCCCCCCTCTCCTCTCGTATGGGTCTTGGAGTAGCTGTGGTGCAGTCTTATGAGCTGGCGGCAAAGGACACGTGGCCCCGGCTCCCTGAGCCTCGGAGGGACACATAGATGCTATTTATCCTCCAAGGGACTGTCAGTGGGAGAGTGCACACATTCTAGGCTGATTAGCTAATGACTTGGGATTGGGTTAGTGCAATGCCAAAAATGTGAGTCATTCAGTTACAGGTATGGATGGCAGTGAGCATGCTCCGTTGCCATGGAAATGTGAACATGTATAGGTCTCAAAGCACAAAAGAATTCACTTCCACTGCTCTGGTATGTGGCCGCTTCACGTACTATTCCCCAGGCACCGGCCCCTCTGCTCTCCCTAACGTTCTTCATCCCCCTCTGCCACCCCACCTAGCATCGCTCTCTCCCAGGTGGGTGTCCTGGTCCAGTGAACCCCCCTTGATACTGTCAGGGTAGCCAACATCCTGTCATGCCTTGGATACCTCACTTGAAGTTTCAGTGACCTAATTATGAAGTAGGAGAGGCAGAAGACCCACTACTTTCTTGAGGTGAGACAGTATGATAAGTGATGAGGACTAAGGTTTAAAGTGGAACAGATTTGGCTCAAGTTCCTTCTCTGTCACTTATGAGCTCTGTGACCTTGAAAAGATACTTTTTTCCCTCTTCGGTGTCCTCAAAGGTAAACTGGGATAATCCCTACTTTACTAGACTGTGGGAAGGACTGAATTTAAGCACATCAAAGTACTTGGCATATCCCTTAATAAGAGATCATTCTCACTCATTCTGTCTCCCCACAGCCATTGAGGTGTTGGTTAGAGGATCCTGAGCAGTTTGCCAGGTGGCTGATGCATGCAGGGACAGCTGTCTGGAATTCAGAGCTCTGGGCTGTGGGCCCGGTCCACCTTGCAGTGGTTGAGTGATGTGTCACACAGGGGTCTGTGGTTGCAAACAGCCAAAACTGATTCCAGCCAATACAAGCAAAGTAGAACTTACTGCAGAGACACTGGAAGGTCCCAGAATGGGCGGAAGGCTGAAAAAACCTGAAAACAGATGGAAATGGAAGTGCTGAGCTGAGGGATCCCAGGAGGTAGAGACACCAGGCACAGCCTTAGAGCACAAACGGTGTGGCCAGGTTTGCTTGGTAGCCATGGATTAGCTCCGCCTGTCTAAGCATCTGGAGGCATGCATGGGTCACACACCTTCGCCCTGTGAGAGACAAAGGAGCCACCTGGGGCCCCTTGGGGTTTGTGGTGGGAGGGCCTGCACCTGGATGACCAGGCTCCTGGAGGAGGTGCCCAGTGAGGGAGAGAGAATTCCCTAAAAGAGTAGTGGTGCTGTGGGGGTGAGTCGAGGACCCTGGGCAGCTTAAGCAACAAATGTCTGCTACAGCGCTCTTGAACAAACCTCACTGTGGGCTTCTTTTCTGAAAAGGAGACTTGAGCCCAGTGTTCTGTAAGAGCCCTCTGATTTCTAATAGGGCTACTCTCATAAGGAAACAGACACCTCTTCCACTGGGAAGAAATACGAATTAGCATTATTAGCCTTCTTAGTTGTTCATTCTCCCCATGAAGCCTCTCATTCCACTATAGACATAATTAATAACCAATATTTTATAAAATCCAATTTTCAATAAAATTTGCTCACAGAAAATTAGAGATTATAGCAACTGTATCTCCCATCCATAGTTTTAAAATCAACTTTACTGAACTATATAATTCATCATAAAATGAAATTTACCCATTTTATGCGTACAGGTCAATGACTTAACAAACGCATACACCCCTGTAACCAACACTCTAATCAAAGTTTGGGACATCTTTCCAGAAACCTCTCTCTTGCCCATTAGCACCTAGTCTTTCTTCCCCCACTCATCTCCTCAGGTCACCTCTGATTTCTGTCCTGTGGACTAGTTTTGCCTGTTGTAGGATTTCATAGAAATGGATCAAGCAGTGTATGCTCTTGGTTCCTGTTGCACAGGATAACATCTGAGACTCGTGCATATCTTTGTGTTAATGGCTTGTTCCTTTGTATTGCTAAGTAGAATCCCATCAGTTAAACCTACTGTGATTCACTTTTCCATTCGTCAGTTGATGGACACGTGGGTCGTTTCCAGTTTTGCGCCATCATGAGTGATTCTGCAGAACGTTGGCACGCAAGTGTTTCAGGCACGTGTCCATTTCTGCTGCATAAATAGCTAAGACTGAAATTGCTGGACCATAGGGTGAGCGTGTGTTTAACTTTATCAGAAATGGCAACTGTTTTCTGAAGTGGCCGCTCCACTTTACCCACCGCTCACACCAGTGTCCCTGAGCTTCCAATTATTTACCTTTCGGCCTCTGTATTTTGTAGCCATTCTCATAAGTGTGAAGTAGATTTTCACTGTATTTTTAACTTGCGTTTTCCTGAGGCTTAATGATGTTGAGCATTTTTCATGTGCTTATCACCCTCTCTGGATTTGACAAGTATTAACAATTTTCAAGTGTCAATCACGAATAACACATTAGTTGGCATTAAAAATCCTTGTGTGTTCCTTTCATTCTGTTCCCTTTCTCCTTCTCTCCCTGGAGGTAACCACTGTTTTGTGGTTGGAGCTCTTTCCCACAAGCATGTATTAGCATGTATGAATCTAAAAGAATATCCACTAATGTTTTGAACTCACATGAAACATGTACTTGTCTTTTTGTGATTCACTTTTTTTCATACCGTATGTTTTTGAGGTTTACCTACATTGATACTTACGGAAACGGTTTTATCTGCTGTCTAGTTTTCTAGCATGTGCATATTTCACAGTTTCTCACTGTTGGGGACGTTTTAGGT
Organism: Carollia perspicillata; assembly: GCA_004027735.1. Lineage (NCBI taxonomy): Eukaryota > Metazoa > Chordata > Mammalia > Chiroptera > Phyllostomidae > Carollia > Carollia perspicillata. The sequence continues at coordinate 21,394 of PVKM010010235.1, forward strand.
TATTAGAAGCAATCCACAAGGCTCACCCTTGCACAGTGTCTTGGAGTGTGTTTGTGCATGTTCCTCTGGGGCTGGGCACCCAGAAGGGGATTTTATGGATCTGAGTACAGACCTCTGCATTTTGCTAAATGGTGCCACAATGTTTCTCAAAGAGGTTTTGTAAATGTATATATACACTGCCACCCACAGCGCTGGGATTTCCATTCCCCTTGCCAACATGTCAGACTTACTTTTGCCATCTGAGGGTGTGAGATATCGCACCTTGGATTTAACTCTTTTTGCCCGTCCTTTGTTGCTGGTGGAGTATGTGTGTTTGTGTTCTGGTCTCCTCTCCGTTATGTTTCCTGCTCACACTCTGCTCACTTTTCTGTTGGGTTGTGTTTTATTCATTGCTTCATCCCCTCTCTCTTTCTCCCTCTCTTATTTTTTTTTACTGTGTATCTAGTCAAATTTATTGATCTATTACTTTATGGACTGTATTTTTTATGTCTCATTTAAGGAAAGTGTTCTTATCCTGAGGTAATAAAATGGTCTAAACTATTTTCTAAAAGTTTTAAAGTTTTGTGTTTGACATTCAGATCTTTGTTCTACCTATAATTTCTTTCTATTGTTTGCTTTAAGTTAGGGACCCAATGCTACTTTTTTCTGAGGTGCCTGTTACCCGTTACTATTTATTATTTCTTAAATCTATCCTCTCTACTGCTTTGACGGTCACCTTTGTTATACGTGTCGTTTCTTTCTTGGTTCTTCTGTTTCATTGGTCTATTTGTCTTTTCTGCTGACTCTTTTAATTATTTTAACTTTATTAAAAAATCTTATTCTCTTATGCAAAAAAGCATTCTTCTTCAAACTTCTCTTGGATATTCTTTTTTAAAAAATATTTACTTATTTATCTATTTATTAGTATCCTCACTTGAGGAATTTTTTTTTTTTCATTCTTTTTAAGAGAGGATAGAAGGGAGAGAGAGAGACACCAATGTGAGAGAAAAGCATTGATCAGTTGCCTCCCATATGTGCTCAGACCAAGGACCAAACCTGCAACCTAGGCATGAGCCCTGACTGGGAATTGAACCTGTGCATGTGGGACGACACTCCAACCAACTGAGCCACAGCAGCTAGGGCATGTCTTGGATATTCTTGACAGTTGCTATTTTGTGTGCATTCTAGATTAGCTAGCTCTCTGAGGTCTATGAACAACTCTGTCAGGCTGTTGCTGAAATGGCACTGCATTTTGAGATTAGTGTGGAGTGAAAAGGCTCCTTAGCGCCATCAAGCCTTTCGTGTAGAACAAATTGTATCCACCCGTTTACTTAGGTTTTCTTTAATGTATCTCAGTACAGTTCCAGCCTCTTCTTTATACAAGTCCTGAACTCTTCAGTTACATTTACTCACAGCTAACTTAGTTTTGTTGCTCTTGTGAATGACACCTTCAACTTTTTTCTTTTTAAATTTAGTGTTTATTTTATCAGTGACAGAATTTTAAAAAGTAGTACATTCCCCTACCTCACTCCACCCCCAAGCCCTTCTTCTCAGAGGCTACCACTTAAAAAAAAAAATGTATTGATTGATTTGAGAGAGAGAAAGAGAGTTGTTGTTCCATTTATTTATGCATTCATTGGTTGCTTCTTATATGTGCCCTGACCGGGGATCAAACCTGAAACCTTGGTGTAGCAGGACGATGCTCAAACCAAGTGAGCTACCCAGCCAGGGCAAGTCTACTACTTTTAACTCTAGGGCTTTATCTCTATTTTTCTAAATAATATGTTTATAGTGTTATTTCTTACTCCACATCCCAGGATCGCACATTGTCTGTTGAACTTCGTATTGTAGAAAATTAGGAAGTTAAACCTGACTCTCCTACCATTATTCCCTCCCCTCACCCATGTGCATATCCCTCTCCTTACCTCCCAAAATAGTGACACCCTGAGGTTCTGCTCTGCTGGAGTCTGGTTGCATGTCTGTGTAGATTAATTATAGCTGAGCTGCTTATTGGTTTCTGCTTCTTTGATGGAACAATTTTTTATGTTCCCTAGTTAATTAAAGAAATTGAAATAATAAAAACAAAAACAGTTGTGTATTTTTTAAATTTCCTGGTGTTCTCTATCTCTTGTACCTGTTCTTCCCCAGACTCTTGAGCAGACCTATAAAATTCCCCTGCACACTGTCAGCGCACGACGCAGTCTATCAAGGCTGCTGTTTTCACTGGATGGAAGAGCCTATTTGCTCTGGTTTGGTCTGCCTCTTTTCAGGTCGATGGTCGGCCGTATTTGGGGATCTTCCTTCACCATCATTGCATTAGTTTCCTTTGCTTCTCTTCTGCTTTTAACCACTTCTTGGATCTCACGTTTTTCCTCTTTCTTATTATTTCCCCATGTTTTGTTGGAATGCAGATTTCTTTTCTTTATTTTCCATCCTCACCCAAGGACATTTTTTTCATTGCTTCTAGAGAGAAAGGAAGGGGAAGAGAGAAAAACATGCAAGAGAGAAGATTGACTGGTTGTCTCTGTTCATGCCCTACAAGGGGATCGAATGGGCAGGACTGTGCTCCAACCAACCCAGCCCTACCAGCCAGGGCAGGAAATGGGTCTTATCTTAAGCCTAGAAGAACATAATCATTTGCCTAATTGTCCTGTTTTCAGAATGACTTCTCACCCTGTCCTCTGGTGTCCCTAAGTCCAGGGGCTCTGAACTTCTTTCCATCTGAGTGTTGGTCTGCCACTTCCTGCTGTGGGGTACCTGGAGTTACTTGGTGGTCAAGGGTAGGGAGTCATCTAAGAAGCAATCGTCCCCTTCTGTTTTAAATGTCCACCTCGTACATACCTGTGCCTGAGAGTCTTCCTGGGCCTCTCTGAAGTTCTGCATTATAAATTGGCTTCTTTCTTATTGATAGCTCCCTTGGGTATCATAAAGATTTCTGTTTTCTCCTCTATGCTAAGTCATTACCATTTATCCATTTGTTTTCAGATGTCTAAAATTTTGTGGATATGTCTCATTTATTGTCAATTCTTACTTCATTTTTTCCTTAGCTGTGGTTCTGTACCTACTTTTTTTCTCCAGTCATTTCTAGTAGAATTTCAGAAAAGCATGTTGATAATGACCTATTTTCTTTAGTCATTCATTTTAAACTGAAGTATTATATTTTATGATTGTTGCTTATATTTAAGAATGAATACTGCTCATTTTTTAAAACAGATCTGGAACTGTCTTATTAGTTCTGAATGTTTGTAGAATTTCTTTGGTATTTTAGGTAAGCAGTTATATTATATGAGGGTGTCTTCAGTTTCTTTCTTTGTAATCCTTTTTTTTTTTATTTCTTTTTATTGCCTTACTGTGTCGTGGGATCTTCAAATCAGTGTTCAAAAGAAGCAGTAGTGGTGACTCGTCTTGTCTTATTCCTCGCTTTAAAGGAAAAGCTTCTAGTGCTTTCCATTCAGGATGGTGTTTATTCTAGCTTTTGAGAGTTACCATTTATTGGACTGAGAAAATTTTGTTCTAGTCCTGGTTTGTGAGTTTTATTTACAAAGTCCTGGTTTGTGAGTTTTATTTAGAAAATTTTGTTCTAGTCCTGGTTTGTGAGTTTTGTCGGGTTCCTTCTTTTGCATCTAGATTATCCTGTTTTTAAAAATTAATCTTTTAATGTGGTGAGTTTAACTAATGAGCTTTCAGATAGTCTAATATCCCTCCATTCCCAGGATTTGCTAATGTGTATTTAGGGTTTTTACACCTATACCCTGTGAGGCTTTAGACTTCAAAAGTTCCCTTGTATTGTTTTTTTTTCTTTTTGAGGGTCAACATCAAGATATTATAAAAGGAAAATGAGTGTTTTCCTCTCTATTTCTGGAAGAGATTGTATAAGTGTTGTCCTTTCCTTCAAGGTTTGAAAAAACTTGTGAGTAAAACCACACAGACCCATTGCAGCTTTTAAGGTCGATTTTAGACTGCTGGATCAATTCCTTTGAAGGTTACAGATCTGTTCAGGTCTTCTGTTTTCTCTTGAGTCAATTTGGAACTTTTTATTTTTCTGGAAAATGATCAGCGACAGGAGATAGCCCTTAACCAGGTGGTTTCAAGACTTGTGGGAAAACCGAACCTTCAGCTGATTCATTCTACCAGCACCTGGAAGGTGGGAGGGGTGGAAGTTAGAGCTTTCCAGGGTTCTGTACTATTCAGAGGGAGAAAAGAGCTATTGATTGGCTTTATGCCTGAAGTCAAGGGTACACATTAAAAGTGTCAGTGCGACCACCTAAGTAGTAGAAATAGATTCTAGAAATGCCAAGTTTGTGGGGGGTGGGAGGGAGAATAAAGAAAATGCAATCAATCCATGAGAAAGCAAGACAGGAGGGAGCAGAAAAAGCAAAGAGAAAAGCCTGGCAAAGAGAAAGCATGTCATAAGGATGCCCTTTTAGGCAGTGCCTCCTTCTCTGCAGAAGCGTTCCTGGATGTCCTACCCCTGCCAACGGTTTTCTCCCCGAGCACCTCACATACCCGCCAGTCTGCACCGTGACGGCCAGTCTGCCATCTTTCTCTTACAGGAGGCACATTCTTCCTGGGACCAGCCTGGGTCATTTTTCTGCTCATTCTCAGTGCCTGACATATCGTAGCTGCCCAAGAAATCTTTGAGTTAGTGTGGCAAACAAATATGAGAATAGATGGGCAAATACATCCTGAAATGCTACTCAATCAGGTTCAGTGTCTATGGGGAGACATTTTAATCTGATTACCTTTGTTGATCTGTGGGTTAAGGAACTGAGGAAGCAGCAGCAGCCTTGGATTCCACTGGGGATCCAAGTCTTTCGGACTGCCTAAACCGAAAAAATCCTTGGGAGCTGCCTAAACTGAGACCGCCTATGCATTCATCAGCTGCTTGTGTAGCTGTTATGAGCTTGATGAGCACACAGTAGTGCCCTGAGATTTACCTTGTGCAGGCAAAATAGCCTGGCTGCTGCAAGGGAGTGTCTCTGAAACTCTAACACTGCAACAGTTCACCTGAAGTGCATGTTTGCGTGGAGATTCTGATGCAAGAGGTCTGGGGAGGGGCCTAGACGCTGCATCCCACCCAGCTCAGTGCTGCTGGCTCACAGACCCTGCTCTATGTGGCAAGACTATTGGCAAGTGTAGGCTGTCACCTACACTGGGGCTTTCTCTAGTGCTCGGGGACAACAAAGTGGTTCTGTACTTGGAGGATAGGCTCAAATGGGATCTGGTCTGACTTCCAGGATTATTACCATTGAACTTGAAAGATCCAAGCCTATGCTGGCCAGGGAGGGGTACCGGTTGGCCTTAAGCTGCATGACATGAACAGGCCTGTCCCAGCTTTGTACGGGGCCCCTGGGGTAGGATGAGTTCTGTGAACTACCATCACGGTGATCATACTCTTCCTCATTTTCCTGTTGCTCAGGCTGAGCCACACAGCCTGTTTGGACATGTCGCACACTGGAAAACCCTTGTTTTTGTGATTCACATATCACTTGTCACTGTGCTCTGGCCCCACCACATTTTATCTGTGCAAAATCCCATTTCCTCGCCTCATTCCTGCAAGCCTTTGCTGTGTTGTCACTCTGGTCCCCAGGAGAGGAGGTCATCGTCTTCTGTCTGCATAGCACTGCCTGCCCTGGGTGGAGACAGGGGCAGCCTCCCTCTGCAAACTCAGAATTAAGACACAGGCTGGAGAGTGATGGCATCTGGACACCCACCTACTTCTTAATATCAGCTCCCATTTTCATAGAAATGGCACAGATCCAGTGGGCAATGACCCAAAGCGCCAACCAGCCACAAATGCACCAGTCCCGGGGCTGGGCAGACTCCGACACCAGCCTGGCCCCAAGCCCTTTCCCCAGCTTCCCCATTCCATCCCAGAAATGGTGCTTGGCAAGCAGGCTGTTCTATTCTTTTCCTTACGATCATATTGATGCCCATAGAGGGGAGCCTTGTGGGCAGAAGGATCATTCTATCAGTACGTGATGGAGCCTGGGGTTTCTCTGGGTGTGGTCTGGCCCCAGGGTTTTATAGAAAGTATATTTTGAGCTAGAAGAACCTCTTACACATCAGGAGAATCTGAAACTTGAATGCCTTTCAGGGCTGTCCCTGGCACACTCCTGGCCCTCAGCAAGCTCTGTCCTTTTGCTTTTCCTAGGGTGGGCAGAGGTGATGCAGCCCTGGGAGGAGGGGGCCTCTGGGGCTGCTGTGGGGCAGACTCTGCTGTCGGGGGTCTGTGTACTGGTTTGAGTTCAGCAGCCCCGGCCTTCCCTTATTTCTGAACTTTGGCTGAACAAGCCGTTGGACCAGCTAGTGTCTGGGCCAGGCAGGTAACAGCCCCTGTGAGGCAGGTAGAGGTGCTCTCGTCAGCATCCCAGAGACACCGGCGCAGCCCTGTTGGCCAACATTCAAATCATCCAGCAAGTGTAAAGGGTCGCCAACTGCCAGGTCCCTCCACAGAGAGCCCGTTTAATGGGTTGAGGGGTTCCTGGGCATTAGGGTGAGTTTCAAGTGCCCATGTGATCCTCATGGGCAACTAGGGTGGAAGACCACAGCATTAGAGAATGATGGGGAAGGTGGCAACATTTCTCCTCATGCCCCTCCGTAGGAACTTCAGCATGGCCTTCTTGACCTTTCAAGAAACAATTCAAATCTTTTCCATGGGAAATTTTCTAGTTTTTATATGTTGGCAACTAAACCAAATATTTTGCAAATGTCTATGGGCCAAGCAATGTAAAGGGGCTAGATTTGTCCCACTGTCCAGTTTGTCGACCCCAGGCTGCGTACAGGGTAAGCCCTCACCTCTGACATGAACTCCAGTTGGGCCGGGTTACCCCTGTCTGGCCGATCTCTGCACTCTTGGGTATGTAAGTTCACCTTCCCACACCCTGCCTTCCACCCTTTCTCTCTTGTTTTTGGCCCCAGACTGAGAGGCCAGAAAGATATTACTGCCCATCCTGGCCTGTGTGGCTCAGTTGGGTGGAGTGTCATCCCAATAACTGAAGGGTTGTGGGTTTGATTCCCAGTCAGGGCACATGCCGAGGCTACGGGTTCAGTCCCTGGTTGGGGCACTTATGAGAAGCAACTGATTAATGTTTCTCTCTCACATCGATGTTTCTCTCCCTTTCTCTCTCCCCGCCCCCTTTCCCCTCTCTCTGAGATCAGTGAGCATGTCCTCGGGTGAAGATTTAAAAAAAGTTTCTGAGCATAGACCTGGGTGATTCTTATTATCCCATAACAACCTGATGGGGCAGACACTGTTTCTGGTCCCATTTCTCAGATGTGAAAAGTCATATACTTGGCCAAACGGATGGTGGAGCCAGGACTTGAACTTTGGTCTGTTTGCCTCATAAACCCAACTTTTCAGCCACCCTATTGCCTTTCCCTGCTTAGAGTTCTTCAGTGCCCTTCTGGCCTGCAGCCTGGGAACATCCCATTGAATGGCCTTTGAGGGAGACCCCCTGACTCTGGCTGGGTGTCTTCTCAGAGCCCAGGTTGGGCTGGACCAGAGTATTATGTGGTATTGGGTAGGGATGGGGAAGTGGGTATCCAGAACGTAGTCCCCTGGTTAAGACAAATGACACCTTTCTGACTTCTTTATGCTACCTGCTCCCCACATCCACCCCCACTTTCTAGATAGGACATGCCTAGGAGGAAGCCTCTGCCCCTCTCTCCTGGCCTCCTTTTGATTTTGTAAATGGGCTGGAGGGATGGCCTCTTTGCTGGTATTTTCTCTCTGAAAGGCCAGGCCAGTAACCTGGCCTGCTGAGTGGTGTCTATGGAAGTGGAAACTAGGAATGAAGGGAGAGCAAGGAGCCAGGCTGGTGGCTGCAGGGGCTGGCAAATGAGGGGGAGGAGGGAGCCAAAGCACACCTCAGGACGTGGGGTGCACAGGGAGTGGGGGCCCCTGCTTGCCTGCTGCCTGGCTACAGCCAGATGGGGCAGGTTTGTGCAGCACATAGCGTATGGGGGTAGCGTTTCCCAGGAGACCGTGCAAAGATGGACTCGGATAGTCTATGGGCAAGGCCCTCAGTACCGTCGACTCACAAAAGAAGAAGGGTTTTCCTCTTGCAAGTCTCTCTCCGTGCCTTGGCCCTGTTTCCAGGCCTCTGGATGCGAATGGGCCTCAGCAGGTCGCAGCATCCAGCTGGGATTGAATGCCATTGCTTGATTTTCATTGTGGTTATTTTTTTTTTTTTTTTTTTGCTCCCTGTCTATATCTGGCAAACGTTGCTAGTTTTCCATTCAGAGAATACTCTAACAGTTTCTGAGAAATAAAATTTTTTTAAAAGAAAAAAAGTGAATCAACAAGAGAATTAAGTACACAAGATAAAAAGTAGTATGATATGCTATAAGTGATAATGTGAGCTCCCAGGAGAAGCTGGGTTAGGGGTTAAAGGTCAAACCATTAACAGCAGGATGTTGAGCAAGTGGTTTCATACCTGGAAGTCCTAGTTGACTCCATTGTAAACTATGAATAATATATTACATGAACATCACTGTTAATATTCATTTTATATTAAACTAAATGTACGTCGTGTGCTGAGCCCAGTGCCTGACACAGAGTAATAGTAAGTGGTGATTGTTGTTATATGAAGTGTTCATCATTCTGAAATGTTGCACTTGGGGGCAGGGATTCCTCAGAAAAAAGTGCTAACGGCAAGCACAGGCCGACCACAGATGGCGCGTTTTGTGAGGGAGTGAGCTCTGTCAGCACAGATATTCTAGAGGCTTCTCCTCTGTCTAGGATTTGGTGGCAGGACCTGCTGCTGAAAGGGCCGGCCAGCAGGGGAGGCCCCTTCTGAGGACACGCTGCAGCCCATGTGCAGCATCAGTGAGCACAGCAGGCCCGAGGGTGCGCCCCTCACAAAGCCTTGTTTGCCGCCTTGGCTGGTGACTGGCGCCTGGGAACTGGAATTTAGGGAAGGTTCCCATCCGCCCCTAAATTATAAGGTTAAACTGTCCCTACAAATAATTGGGTTTAGAGTGAACATGTGCTTTCCTTTTGGACACTGCAATTTGGGGATGTGATGGGCCAAAGATGCCTACAGGACCAGCCCCAAAGAGGCCCCTGGGCACCGTGTCTCTGAGCTCCCCTGGCAGACAGCACTCGCTGGCACCTGGTTTCCTCGGGACCTTGCTGGCCCTGGTGCTTTTCCCTTTGTTGATTTTGCTTTATTTCCTTTTGCTGTAATAAATGATGGCCTTGAGCAAGAATACATGCTGAGCTGTGAATTGTCAAACCCAGGGATGGTCCTGGGCACCCCGACACAGCCAGTCTCTGCCTTCAGCTTGGAGGAGACCCAGTGCTCCCTGACCTTTAGATCAGGTCTCCTGGCATCAGACTGAAGGGTACAAGGGGCCGATGGTGCTTCTGGGAAGAGCTAGCCTATCGAGAGCAGATGATGAGTGGCCCTCTTAGGCGTGCAGGTGTAATCTCACTGCACTTTTTCATGAGGCAGCTTGAGACGTTAGGGAGACTCAGCTGGGTGTGTTTGTGTGTGGCTCCTGCTAGATCTCTGAAGGACAGATCCAAGCCCCAGACTAGTTCTCACAGAAGTGATCAAGGTGAAGACCACTGGTTTGGCACCGGTAGTATCTGAGACACCATACCCTCGCTCTTTACAAAGTGTGACATGAGCACACCTCAGGGTCAATGTCAAGATTAAGGAATGTTGGTATCAATTTCCCTCCAAGGGATCTGATTCAGTTATGGAAGGAATTGGAATCCTATCTACTAACTTGGTTCTCTCTTCAGACTTCATGTGATGATTTTTTAACCCTGACCACAGCCACCCGGAGGCAGGGTTGAGGCAGGGAATGGAGCGTTCATCTGGGTCTCAAAGAACCATCGTGGTTGGAGGGCCACACAGGCAGACATCCCTGGCTTCAGACTGGTGAGGTGGAGGCCTGGCTTTTCTATGTGAGTTTCCAGGGAGGTGTTTGGCCAGTGGTCCCACTGGCCTTTTTGTCTGATCCCCTCAGCCAGAGGAGGTGGTGGGAGGCAGGACAGAGGTCAGCTCAGAGAGGTGGGGCACTTACCAGCATGGAGGACGGAAGGGAGTCAGGATGAAACCGGTAGCTGAGGAGACTTGGCTGAGTCGGCTGGAGGCTTGGAACCACCCAGACTCCATCCCGTTTTATAAAGGATGCTCGGCTGTGGGGCAGGACAGGGAGCTGCCACTCACCAGCAGTGTAAGCAAGGGCAGGCCAATTTTAAGTACTTTGTGTATACTAACTAATTTAATCCTTGCAAGAGGCAGTATAGTTATGTCCATTTTCATGGGATTCTCTGACGTGTCCAGAGAGTTCAGGGGACTTGCACGGGTGAGCTCCACATGAACTCGGGCAGTCTGGCTCCCTCATCCTGGCCCTTCGCCACTGCACTGTGAGGCCTGATGCCCTGGAAATATGGTCCCTTCCTACTCCAACCTTCAGTGGCCCCCAAGGAGCCAGTCAAAGCAGATCATAGCCAGCTTGCAGAATGACAGTGATGTCACAGGTTGTATGTACTAGTTATGTGGTCTTTCCTAAAGTAAATATAACTGCTTAAAAACAAGCCTCTTCGACCAGCCGCGTCATCTGGTGCATTACCTAAGGCATCCTCTCAGTGTGGCAAGTGTTTGGGGAACCTGTGCGTGCGCTTTGGGAAACCCCCACTTTCCGCATCGCTGCATGAGCCAGGTCTGCAAACCACAGCGGAAACTCCAGAGTCTGCCTTTGACCATGGTGTTTCTCTAGAGCTGCCCTGCCCTGCATTTTGTGTGGGTCCTGACACAGCACTTCAACTTGACAGGCGTGGGCTTGGGGACGTGGTCAGAGCAGAGGGACTTTCTCCCAGCTGCTGTTCGGGGTGGCGTGGGGAGCCGTCAGTAGCAGCCACCAGTTTAGACCCAACAGGATTCCCCACCCTGATACCCTTGTAGCATGACCAGCCTCTGTTCTCCCCAGGGTGGGGGTGGGAGTGCAGGAATACCTCCAGTGACCCCTGTGGTGAGCACTTGCATCAGCAGGCTCCCGTTCTCTCCAGCTGGTGGCCAGCCCTTCCCGTTCCTTCTCTCAGGTGCCTCTGGCATGGACCACCACCCACCCCTGAGAAGCCAGAGCCCCCTTTACAACAGCTTCAGGTCAGAATCAGCTGAGTTGTAAGAAACAGTCTCAGCTGCACTTGGCTTCCTGTCACCCTCTCTTGCTCTCCTACAATTTTCCCCCTACCTGCTTCCAATACAGAAAGTGCCTCTCCACCCTACCCTACCCTACCCCTCAGATCTCCTAGCCACCGGGAAAATTAGGGTGCATGTGGGGAGTATTCTAATTATTTTCATCTTACTCTGAGGTCAGGTTGCATTCCATACCCAAGTAGCCAGGCCCCGACTCCAGCGCCCCACATGGCCCTGAACAGCTGTCCTGCTGAGGCTGCCCCCTGCTTAGCCGTGCCTGGTGCTGTGTTCTCTTGCCTATCTTCTGCACCAAGCCCATTTTCCCAACACTCCTGTTATATCCTTAGTGCCACGCAACTTGCCTAGTTGGTCCCATGATTCTGTGGGGACCCAGCCAGGACTTTACAAGGTATTGGGAAAAATTTCCTGAAGGGAAATTTTTCAGGACCTGACCTCCAAAAGAGGACAGGGCTGAGAGACTGAAGAAAGAGGCTGACCAGTCCCAAGTTAAACAGAGTTTAGGAAGGGAATTTTCTGACAGAAGCAGAGTCGTGGGTGGCAGCAAGATGGGGGGTCTTTGTGCAGAAGAGGGATGGGGGTTTGACATAGACAGCCCACGGGTAGCTTGTACCAAGCTTCACTTGCTTGTTAAGAGCTATAGATTCTAAGGCAATAAACAACTTAATGGGCCTACTTATTTTTGGAAGAACATTCCTTTTGGGTTATAAGGGACCAGTTCTCCATGGGGTGAGCTGGCTGTCACTGAGCCACATGCTTCTTAAAATGGTGTGGGTCCCCTGTAACACCAGAAACCATTCGCCTAACAATTGGAGGCATGAACAGTGACGTATCTCATCCACATTCACATACAGTCTGACTTGGCCAGACCTGGAGCAGCTGGTAATGTCTCCCAAACGTATGTTCACATCCTAACCCCCGGAATTTGGTAACATTATATTCTTTGGGAAAAGGGTCTTTGCAGATATAATTAAACTAAGGGTTTTGAGAGGATTCCTAGATTATTCATCTGGGGCCTAAATACAGTCTCAAGTGCCCTCATGAAGGGGAGGCAGAGGGAGAATCACTACACACACAGAGGAGGAGCGTGTATGGTTAGGGAGGAGGAGGTGGAGTGATGAGGCCACGAGCTAAGGGAAGGCAGCAGCCACTGGGAGCTGGAAGAGGCCAGGACTGGGTTCTCGCCTAGAGCCTTTGGGGGGCGGGGTCCTGACAACACCTTGACTTTCGTTCAGTGACACAGATCTTGATTTCTGGCCTCCAGAACTCTGAGAGAAGATATTTCTGTTGTTTTATGCCATTGGTGGTAATTTTTTACAATGGCCATAGGAAACTAATACAAGATTCAGGGGAAGGGGATGTTTAGAAATGCATGTATCTTTGGGAGAGGAGCTTCCCCACCAGTATAAGCTGAAGGGAGGGTCTGAATCTCCAGTCTACTTTATGTCCTTTAGGCTTTTTGCCAAGGTGTTATAACCTGGCCTTTAGGGAGGGAACATTAGAGTTCTTCCTAATACATGTTACAGAAATCCCACTCAAATTGGCTTCTAACAAAAAGGGAATTGATAGGCTCATGTAACTGACGCATTCCCACAGCATCAGCTTCCGGCATGGCTTGATGAAGGGGCTTCACAGCACCAGCTCAGTGTGATGTCTTTGCCTGCCTTCCTCCCTCTCTTCCCCACCAGCCCCCTTTCTTCTGCACTGGCTCCATTCTCAGGGAGGTTTTTCCTGCAAAGTTTCAGCAGCGTCAGCCTCGCCTCTTATCATAATACTACTTCCTTTCTCTGATAAGTCCAACCAGAATCCAGTGACTGAGCCTCAGATGACTGACTTGGATCATCTGCTCATCCCTGAGCCAGTCTTCATGGCCAGGGGGATGGAATTGCTCATTGGAGGGGTGGAGGAAAGGTGCTTCCCCAAAGGAAAATCAGGAAGCAGGGGTGCACCTGGCTGTGGGGCAGGCACACGTAGCAGATAGCTGCTGCAAGCCTCTTCCAACTCCTGGTGGCTGCCAGCATCCCTTAACTTGTGGCCACATCACTCTGGTCTCTGCCTCCCCGAGCATACTCCTTCTCTTCTCTGTGTTGCAGAATCTTCCCCTGCCTCCCTCTTGTCAGGGCACTTGGGGTGGCCGTTGGGACCCAGCTAGATCATCCAGGCTGATCTCCTCGTCTCAAAATCCTTAATTTAATTACATTTACAAAGTAAGATAATGTTTGCTGCCAGCCTGGTGGTTCCTGAGGCTGGTAAAACACAGGTCAGGCCACCATATGACCCATCATGTGCTTAGAAACGCCAATTAATACCATTACCGCTTCTGCTCCACCACAATAATCCCAAGTGTGAACACCAGACCCATAGCCCCGCACACGACGGGAGAGGAAGAAACCGACTTGGGAGGTCCCAAAGGAGAGTCTGGGTGAGAGCATTGAGAAGCTGCAGCTGTAGTAGCTGACGCTGCTGGGCCCTTGTATTGGAAAATCCCACTGAAGCATCTTTGAACTTCGGCTGGCATTTCCATGATGAATGTTGGATCTGATGAAAGCCCTGTTTGGGAAATGGAAAAGGGAAGTGGGATGAGCACTCCTGCTATAATGAGGCTCTCTTTGGCAATGGTCTTTGGAGGGCAGTGACTCAGTGCGGGGAGAGAACAACAGAGGAACTGCTGTGGCTGCAGCACTTCCTGTACCCCTTGGAAGTGGGGGCCCCAGACCCGGGTGTGCTAAAGGAGCACTGGGCCAGGGAGGGTTACCAGCGGTGACTTGTGCTGGGTGTTGGTCAGGTAGCTGTCATGGTGAGCAGGTTAAAGGAGAGGTGATGCACCAGGAGTCCCAGAGCCAGACGTG